>APFE030370067.1:104102-288261 GCA_000404065.3 Pinus taeda
AAGGTGATATGCATCGCACCCTCTGCATTGAGCTTTCAGTATGGTCCAGTTTTGACCATTTATGAGCATTTTTTAGTGGAGAACTTCTAGGAGATGATGTAATCAGTTGACCTTGTTCCTTTAGGCAGTGAAGAAACACTTTTAGGGACTTACGAGCCCTCAGTTTTTGGACATTTATGATTGGGGTTGAAGTGCCCAAAAATGTCTATAACAACAAGTAACTTTAGTTTGTTTTTTTCTAAGATAGCTACTCATCTTAGTGGGACTAGCAGCTCTGAATGGACACTAGTTTTCTCGATAACACAACTGCATCAAGCGTCTAAGAGAGCTGGAGAAAGGAGGGCCCAGGAAGAAATCAAAGGCAACCAAGACCTCGCTAGACCCCATTACACTAACAGAGGGAAATTTACATGATATTAGTGACACAATGAGGGATGTCACCACAGAGGTCGTATAACAATTTGAATAGTAGTATCAGATCATCTTAGGTTCCATCCAGATAGGGTTGGAGGAGTAGCAGACCCCCGCATCACAAGCTGTTATGGTGTCTACCACCCGGGCTATCAGCATTTTAGAGGCTGTCGATATCCTACGCATGAAGACTTTCAGTTCTATAGTGGTGCCAAATGGAGAACTGACCATAGAGAAGGAGGCTGACAAGCCCATTGTCAGTGCCCTAAAGGGAGTAGGGTTGAACCTGGTAGCGCTCCCGCATGAAGCACTCCACCTTTTTTCAGATGGATTAATTGCAAAACTTAGGGCCCGAGAGCACCGCGCCCTCTAAGTGATCATCGAACAATGGATCAATAATGCGAAGATGGCCCTACAGAGAAATGTTGCCATTGTCGCTAAGATCAAGGCATCCAATCAGAGAGATCACATTTTGCAAGTCATTCAGAAGGCATGTAGAATGGTCCAAGAGTTGGCCATTCTGGAGGAGGAGCCACTCGAGGTACGCTTCTACAATTTGGCCACATGGGTGCACGACACTCAGATAGAGATGGCATGGGTTCAATTAGTGTTGAACCTATGGATTATAGAGTTACAGTTGAGGGCCCAACCTTCAACTCCGCCAAAAGTAAAGGAATAGCAGGCAACCATTGCCATAGAAGCAGTAGCGGCGGTGGATAGTGCAGTAGCAGACTGCACGCAATTGTTCGAACAGTCATTTGAGGTCTTGACCAACTTGTAGGAGAACCCCAATGTATAGAGGTTGGAGACGGAAGTGTGTAAGCTACAATAACACTACGATGAGGTTAAGGGCACAGTGCAAATTGTCACGCTGACATAAAGACTAGCTAAGTTGTAGGAGGCTAAGCAGTTGAAGGAACAAGTGGACGTAGCACTGCAGAAGGAAGCAGTGCTCAAGGGAAGACTAAAGCCCTGTCTGGATGAGGCTTACACAGTAACAGGAAATATCAAAGGCAAGCTTGTGACTCTGCAGGCAACGCAACAAAAGCTCCAGGCTAACAGTGCCGGAGCAGTAACCGAGAAGATAGTGGAAGACACAAAGCAAGCAGCAGCTCAATGCACAGCCAAAGTTTCGATCATACGGGTTGAGCTGGAAGGACTTCACACAAAGATATCCACGCCTACTGAGTGACTTGAGGGTGAGTCACAATGTTTGTGTTGGGGGCCCATTGGGAACGAGATCCCCCAAAGGATAGTTTTGGGGCTAAAAGCCCATATTTTTGTTAAATCTTGTAAAGACTCTTCATTTTGTGGTCGCGGAGCACGTAGGTGTTATAAGTCATAAAGGGTTGTTTGCCCTTAGTTTTGTAATGTAAAGTCAACTGTAAGAGATCTACCCATGGTCTGCAGACCATGGTATTGTATAAAAAGACCTAAGTCTAAGTAGTTTTAGAGACACACAATGTAAGAGAGTGATAGATGCGAAGTGATAAGTCTAAGTTTTGGGTCATAGCGTAAGTAGAGGCTTTGTAGCTGAGTGCACAGAGGCCTATGGTGGAAGTCCGTAGCTGAGTGTGTAAACCCCTACAGCTCTATGCACAGGGTGGTTAGATTCTGTATCACTTGGAAGATATTAATAAAGAGAAGTATTCTGCAATTTTTGTGTCTTTGTTTTGATTAATGCATCTTATCATTTTATGTATGAATTTCCTTTCTAATTCTTATGTGATACATGAATGTGTATGATTATGTTGGATAACTGAATGAATATAAGAATATCTGTTTGCGCGGTGCTAACTATGAGTAACTATTAAGATAAGTAAGACACTTGGACTAATCTAGGAATCTACACAGTATGCTGCCTTGACAACGCGAAAGGGTTTAGATCAAGTGTTAGGGCTGCGCAAAGGGTAGCTGACCCCTTTCGCAGAGGTATTGAAGGATGGAAGAGAAGGCTTGTTTGTCGAACGATAGAGTGAAGTGACTTGCACGAAGGTAGGAATAAAGGGAATAAAACGACATCACGACCATGTCAGGGTGTAGAAACTTGGTTCCAACATCACCCCATACTGCTTCAGGTGAGACTTTAGTCTACACTCTATGGGTTGATGCCAAAAGGGCTAGTAGTGTAGGGATTTGTTTGGCTAATTAACGATGAACCTAGGTCAGGCCCCCTCAATCCAACAAAGGCCTTCCACTATGCGTGGCTCTTGTTGTCCATCATGCTGGTTGATCTGGAGAACAGGAATGTAATAAAGCATAGAAATAGCCATAAACATAGAGATGGAGTGGAAATACTACATTTCATTACTGTAAAATACTGAAATATGCTTACATGCAGAAATGGAAATAAACCAACTAGGGCGATGGTAGCTTATCTCTGAGAAGAGATGTGGCGGCTATATGCCTCTGAACTATCTTATAGTGAGGCTCAAAGGCCTATTTATTGTTGAGAAACAATGGAAAACCATAAACATCCAAAAACGTAACCATAGGAAATGAAACTCCAAACTCTAGGCCCTGTTTTAGGTAAAATGGTACATCAACTTCCCAGGGTCGTAACCTTGCATACGATCTCTATTTGACGCACACAATAGCTTGTTGAAAATATATATCCAAGGACTACAACTTTAGGAAGAGCAACATCGGTCCATGGACCCATGTTGCTCCCATATTTCCCAAAAAACGTCATTGAGGGCCTCAAAATGGCTCTAGAAGTTCATGACTGGAAACTACTAAAAATAGTAAATTGTGCTACAATTAAGGAAACTAAAAAACTGAAAGAGATAATTGTGGTGGTCCAAGTGGGATAGGTGAGAGGCCACCAACATCCACCTGGATCATTCCTCCCCCCTCAGGAAGAAATGGTCCCCATTGCATTGAGTTCCTCCATCTGTTGAACTTGGTCCCTGGTGAGTTATTATGTAATCTTTGATGTGTCTAGTAATGGTGGAAAGCATGGTTGAGGGCATTCGACATTGAACACTCAGTGCAAGTGAAGAAATGGAGGAATGTTGTGCTCCAAATCATTGTTTCCCACAGCCTTGGTAATGTTGTAAGGACCATGTCGGAGTGGTCTAAACTTCTGATGGTCTCTTGTAAGGTGTTCTTTCTGTAGATGTAACCAAACTTTGTTACCCACCTTAAACTCGTGTGGTACCTGATATTTATCATGTTGCTGCTTGTACTTGGAGGAATTTTCTAGAATGGAGTATTCATAGATCAGCCTGTTGGGTAGAGGTGCTTCGGAAGTCAGATCAGACGAATGCTTGAATTGACAGTGCAACGGTACCCCTATGGGTGAGGAGAAGATGACCATATCTCTCTGTTGTTGCGTGGAGGAACCCTTCTCAGGAATCATGGATGTGGCGATGATCTTCCCCTTAATTTGGGAGTGAACTAGACAAAAAATAAATTTCCTAGTCTGGGAGATGAGCTTGTTGCATTTCTTAATAGTGATTAAAGAGGTGGTAGTAGGTGGGGCTACCTTCGGTATCTTCTATAATGAATTACCCAAAGTAATAATAACAGCGCGAGGCCTTGACTCATACATAGCATATCACCTCCATAAGTATGGTTGGTGTAATAGTACATCACAAACATCGAGAGGTTCAACATCACACAATACCTCATCTATGAAGGGCTTGATGTTGTAGGGAAGGTAGCATTGTTAGCGGACTTGGAGATCTCATCCTCGATGAAGCCACCCGATACTGTACAGTTGTGGGTGTGGTGTAGTCGATAGGCCCAACCTCTTCACGACCTCTACTGAAATGATGTTCTTTTGGCTCCCACTATCAACAATGAATTGTAGCGGCGAACCATTCACCCACATCTGTCAGTGGAAAAGACGCTCCCCCTCCTCTGGATATTCATGCTCATTCTTCTAGATCTTGGTAGTGGCAACAGTGGTTATGGGCTCTGCATTAATGATCTACTTCCCTTTGCTATTCACCTTCTTAGGTTTTGACTTAGGGTCGAAACATGCATCTGATTCTGAAGCCTTCAACTCGGCCACCAGCGACTGCTTGGTCCGACACTCACTTGTGTTGTGAGTGGGGTTCTTGTGGAACTCACACCACTTTCTTGTGTCCTTCTTTGACTTCATGGTGTTGTTCTTTTCTTGTGGCTTTGATGGGTTGTCTTGGGTCACCTCACCTTGGCTTTGTTTTTTGTTCTTCGTATTCTTAGATCCAAAGTCTCACTTCTTCTGTTTAAACTTCAGCTCGATTTTGAGAGCATATTTGTACGTCATGCAAAGTGAGGAGATGTTTAAGAACTCCATCTCATCCTGGATGTATCTATATAGGGAGTCATGGTATTTGAGTACCAAATGTAGCTCAGAGTCCTTGATACTCAATTGTGTGTGAACAGTATGAAAAATGTTTGTGAACTCTGGCACATCTTAGTCCCTTCCCTGCTACAGCATGGTCCACCTAATGTATTTATCCTCATAGCTTTTGATAGGGTAGTACTGCTCCTTGATGGCATCCTGAAATGAATTCCATGTGGGTGCGGCTGAAAATAGTGAGCCCATACTTTCATCCTTCTGCTTGCAGTAGGTTTCCCACCAGTCCTTGACATGGGGGGTTGCTTTGAGAAGAGCAAAAATAATCTTTTCCTAACTGGAAAAATCATGAACAGAAAAATACCCTTCTAGCAGATTTAACCATTTATCTATGGCATATGCATCTATCTAACCCTCAAATATGGGGATTTCAAAATTAATTTGTACCTTAAATGATGTGGCATTTCTAGAGTAGCTGTTGGAAGCTAATGCATCACTTCTAGGTAGCCACTGAAGAATCTGGGCAAAGTTTTCCATCATCATATTCCTTTTTCACTTGATATCTTCTTTGAACAAGATTTTGATAGGATCTCCTACCCCCTCATTTATATTTTTATCCGCCATGGGAGTCCATTGGGATTTGCGAGGTTGGTCTTGCAACGGTTCGACCAATTCAAGCCCTAACTCCTTATATCCCAACCTCGTTGGGGACATGCAAAGAAAAAAAGATAACGAGTAGATCACTACGATATCACTGATCCAAATTTAAATAGGAATGCAATAAAGAATAGAAATAACCATAAACACAGAGATGCAGTGGAAATAATACTTCATTTCATTACTGTAAAATACTGAAATATGCTTACAAACAAAAATGGAAAGAAACTAGCTAGGGCGATGGTAGCTGATCTCTGAGAAGAGATGTGGCGGCTACATGCCTCTGAACTGTCTTACAATAAGGATCGAAGGCCTGTTTATTGTTGAGAAACAATGTAAAACCCTAAACATCCAAAAACCTAACCATAGGAGATGAAATGCCAAACCATGGGCCTCTTTTCAGGTAAATTGGTACATCAACTTCCCGGGGTCGTAACTTTGGCATAAGATCTCCATTTTGATGCCCACAATAGCTCGTTAGCAAGATCTATCCGAGGAATAAAACTTTGGGAAGAGAAACATCAATCCATGGACCCATGTTGCTCCCATATTTCCCAAAAAACATTTTTTAGGGCCTCAAAACAACTCTGAAAGTTCAGGAACCGAAAAGCTACTAAAAGTTGTAAATTGTGCTACAATTAAGGAAACTGAAAAACTAAAAGAGACAGCTGTGGGGGTCCAAGTGGGATAGGTGGGTCACCACCAACATCCACCTAGATCACTAACCAAAGACATTTTGAAGATCTACTCTCATATTACAGAGTTCTAAATAGATAGCAACAAATATCACCCTTCTTACTCAATCAATCAGTCAACTAGACTCAATAGATCAGTCATTTCTAAACAACAAACCCTTCCTCTGCATACGCTTCTTGGAAGTGTCAAACCTACATCTATACACACCTTCATCGAGGTAAACCTGTGTATAGATCTACAAATAATTACTTATAGCTTTGCAGCTTTTGAAGAATTTGGATATACCCAAATCATAGCATTTAAATGATAAAATATGCATTAGCACTCAGATCTAGCCTATCCATTATCATATCATACAATGATAAGTCATTTCAGGTCTCATGATCTTGATCCATCATTAGATCTCATCCATCATCAAACACTCGGGTGCATACTTAGTTCAAATCAAGAAAAGCATAAAAAACCCATAACATGCATATTTTCTTTTGATCTAACTCTTCATAATATTTTCATCACCTGCACACCCTCACACTTTTATCTTCACCTCCTTATATAGTTTTAGCCTTTTTCAATACCTCGGGTCAAAACCATAGTTATGTCGATGGTATTCTTTGACGGGATCAATATTCTTTGTCGCACTCATTACTATGGGCCAATACCATGGAAGGAACCCCTGGTGTCCTTTAACCTTAATTTTCCAGCCCATACACATTTTTCCTTTTGTGAAATTGTGTGCATATGTATACGCGCCTTTTATTTTGTGTACCTGCATTTATACGTTACTTAGACTAGGTTAAACAACGTATATAACTTAAAACATTCTCTTTCATCAATTTCTTGATTCTGATCTGTAATACTTTGTCCCATCATCCATTTCTTGTGTGTCATTACTCTATTACCTCTTAATTGTCCTATTACAATGTGAATTGTCATCACTTTATCATTTCTGAATTAATTCCTATGAACTGCCTTACATTTTGTAACATGTGTAAACACAAATGCCATGCATTTTATCACATCCTATTTATACCTTTATCAAGTAGTCCATTCATCAAATAGGTTGCCATCAAGGACAGCTCATTAGGTAGGTTGTTGTTAAGGACAACACCTAATTCATGATACCAATAATTTATTGTATCAAGATTCTGATTCTAATCTGTAAACCTTTGACCCATTATTTTGTTCCTTCATTCTGTCACCTATGACCTAACCTGTAGATTCATCTCAGTTCCATATACTTGTTCTGTTACAAGTGAGTTGTCATCAAGGAAAACACATGCATCATAATGCCAACAATATCCCCCTTTGGACTTGATGGCAACCACTATGGTGTTTGATCACCACAACCTATAAATAACATCAATATAAGCACCAAGCTTTTCAAAACATTAATCCACTTTCCAAATACTGAGCTACTCTCCCCCTTTGACATCGAGGGAAAAGGGCTGACCAATGTCAAATGAAGACTTCCATATCTAAACTGTTGAATATGAACACTAGTCATGCTCCCCCTAGGCACATGCTAAATTCTCTAATCAAACTCCCCCTTAGTACATGCTGAGATGCACTATATTGTCCATGCTCCCCCTCAGCACATGCAGAGTCTGCAGAAATATTTTTTTTAAAGGAATAACATGACTCTATAACTCAACTATGTGAGTATGACCTTCATATCACCAATGACTCAAACATACATCAATCTCCCAACCAAGTGGGGATACAAATTTGACATGATCTCTAATCCAGATCTTAGGGGGAGACCCCTAAGATCTAAAAAATTGAAATGGATCTTGGGGGGAGCCCCCAAGATCTAAAAATTCGAAATGGCAGAAGAAAAGTGGAGAATTCCCAATAAAAAAAACCAAAAAGAAACTTTTTATTAAAATGGAGAATAATTGTAAAAGCTACATTGTGGCAAACAAACTGTCCTTTTACAAAATGTGACTTGTTACTTATAGTATTTTTCAGTTACAATACCACGAGTCAATTCCATGGGTGAATGAATACCATGGGTAGATGTCACAGTACCATGGGAAAATACCATGGGAAAATACCATGGGTGGATGTCACTTACAATACCATGGGTGGATGCCACTTACAATACCATGGGTGGATTAATACCATGGGTTGATGCCATTTTCTATTTGGATCAATCTCAAAAGTCCATACTTGACTGAATATGACAATTATTACATCATAGGTATTTACATGACCTTTACATCAAATGGTATACATGATATTTATAACAAACACCAAAAACCTAAACAAGACCATGATAGTTATCAGTAACTATCATACATCATATATGATCTGCACCATAAGCATCTGTCAACAACATCAAGAGTAAGAACCTCTATATGTCCATCATCAATTCACAAGATAAGACAATGTAACTTTAATATCATCAACCTGTGACAAAGTATGTTTCTTATAGATATCAACTCTTCCTCTTGATCTTATCAAGACCAACTTTCTTTGTTTCCTTACTATAAAAAGCCTTAACGTATTCTTCCATGAATCAACTAAGCATATGTCATATCTCTAAGAAGTAACACAAAACCATTCACATCATATCATATATATGTGAAACCACCATAGTCATCATCTATGACCATAACATCATCATCATTGCAAGAACTGCATGATATTTCCACACGAACCCTCAATATATCAACCATGTATCATCACTAGGGGGTTTTCTAAGATCCCACATCTGATAAGAATCAACCATGATAATCAACATATGTGAGTATCATACCTATCATCATAAAGTAAGAATTCATCATCATTAGGTGACTAAGTAAGCCATGTCTTCATGAAACCTGCAATAACACCATTCTCTTAGCCAATTTCCTTTATACAAGAGGGTCTTTTATACCAACATCACAACTTAAGTAATCATCCATGTATCCAACATAGTGATAGAAATATGTATCTAGCTTCTCATTAATGTGGAAGGCAAACCATGAGCTCATAGTCAGTTTTTCAAACTTTCTTGATACCATCAAGATCAACAATCCTCAACCAATATACCATGTGAGATCCAAGAACTATAGGAATCCTCATTCATAACTGCATCCTATGAAATGTATGCATATTTGGAGGCATAATGATAGCACCATAATAGAAATGAGTGACACTTAACATCATCAAATAATGAATATGTGTACTCAATATTTGTTCTCCTTGAACTTATGAAGATCACCATGTAAGCAACATAACTATATTCATCATCAAAAGAGTCATCCACAAATCATTGATAGGAATCATTAGGTACCAAAGACATCTAAACAAAATGCCAACAATGCATTATTAGAAGCTTAGCATATTATCCCCCTAAACTTGTGTCAATTGTTCACTATCAGATCTGATTATTGCATATGTCAGTAGGAATCATCAAGGCATCATCATCAACCAGTTATACATCAAGTCCTCAACAACTTATGAGGCTAAAAAGAACTTCTATATAACATCCAAAGACCCTTTTTCTAAGTCTATCTCACTCCTTCTTCATCAAACCAAGATATACACGACTGTTCAGTTCTGAACTCACTTATATACGCTACATGTCTTCATAATATCTACGTATGAAAATTGGAACACTGAAATTTCATACTTTCAGTTCCTCCTAAGTTTGTTCTGACTGTACCTGGTCCTACAACTTCTGTTGAAACATCAGTTCCAAGAATATCATTACCATGATGATTCTTCATCAGAGAGTCCATTTTTCTCTTGTCTCCAATCATGTGATGAGCACATCCACTATCATCTTTGTATTTGAATGATCAAAGAGAAAGATCACACCTTATTTGATATTCCTTTTCTTGATTCTTGGTGGATTCATCTTTTTCATATTTTCTGATATAAATGTGCTGATTTGATTGCTTACCATAATGTCTACAGTGATCCATAGACTTGTTCTTGCATTCATTTTCTATATTCCCAAACTTGTTACAAGCATAAGATATTATATGTTTCATATTCCTTCTATAGAAAACAATAGCTTTGTGACCAAACATATTGCAAGAAAAACAATATCCCTTAAAGTACCTGGAAGCTCATGATATTTCTGTAAGATGGTTATTAGCTTGAAACATTCTACTTCTGCATCTAGCTGCAACATGTCCAAAATTATGACAGATAGAACATTCAACATTATTCATCAGAGGAAAGAATCGATTAACACTTCCATATTTAGGAGTAAATGATTTTCTTTGAATACTTTCTTTCCTTGGATGTTGATGGGGTTGACCTCTTATCTCTTTGTTGAGCATTTCAGATATTGCATTAGAATTCCTTGCCTCAATTTGTGAGGTAGATTCACCTTTAACAGTTTCATGAAAACCAAGACTAGATTTGATGGTAGGATACCTTTGACTACTAAGAATATTATCCAAAACCTTAGTACTATCTTCAAATCGTAAAAGTTTATCCTTTTCTTCTAATTTACCTTTTAGGATATTTAACTCAACCTGATATTGATCTTCCTTTTCTAGATATTGCTTCTTCATGATTTCTTCAACTTTTCTTCCTTCTTCCACTTGTTTCCATAATTTTAGAACCTCATTTTCGTTTTCATCAAATGCTTGAAGTAGTTCTTGATTCCCCTTATTTGAATTTTCAAGATCTTCTTTTAGAGAGATGACCATAGCTTCAAGACCTTCACAGTAACTGGCTCTTCCTTTTAGTTCTTTGGTTGTTATATCCTTTTCATTCACTTCATTTCTCAATGATGTTACTTCATCCTATAGTCTTTGACATTGATCTTCCTTTTCCTTGAACTATTTCCTTATTTTGTTTCCTTCCTCCAACTGATTTTTTAACCTGGTAACCTCTTCTTTGTAGGTACACTCCCTTTTGTCAAATAGATCTTGTTGATCGCTACTTTTATCTGTGACCCTTTTAACTTCTGTCTCTATTATATTTCTTTCACTTTCACCCATAAGAGAAAATTCAGGTGTTTCACTATCACATTCATTATCTTCAATATTGCATGAACAAAGAACTGTATCACCATAGGACCAAAAATTATCACCTACTAATTATTTTTCTTGTTCATCTTCAATTTGAGGTGATTCTGAATCTGAATAATTTCTTCCACCTAGTAGCCAATTGTATCTCCTGTTGTCATTTTCCTTTAAGATGTCTTCTTATTCTAAGGTTATTTCTTCTTTTGATTCTTTCCCATTTTTACAACGAATATCCTTCAAGTGATCAAGCTTTTGCCAAAGGACCTGCTCTGATACCAATTGTTGAGAAAAATACTGAGAGGGGGGGGTGAATCAGTATTTTTCCCAAAAATATCCCCCTTTGGACTTGATGGCAACCATATTAGTGTTGATCACTTCAAGATATAGAACTTGTTAGATATATCAAGCAACACCAAGCTTTTCAAAACATCAAGCTACTGTCCAAACACCAAGCTACTCTCCCCCTTTGACATCAAGGGCAAAGGGCTAACCAATGTTAAATGAAGACTTCATTGACAAACGGTAAAATAGCAGCACTAATCAGATAGATCAGTCATTTCTGAACAAAAATCCCTTCCTTTGCATATTCTTCTTGTAAGTGTCAAACCTGTGTGTATACGCGTCTTCATCGAGGCGAACCTGCATGTATACATGCCTTCACCGAGGCAAACCTGTGTATAGATCTACAAATAATGACTTATAACTTTGCATCTTTTCAAGACTTCAGATATACCCAAATCATAGCATTTAAATGATAAAACATGTGTTAGCACTCATATCTAGCCTATCCATTATCATATCATACAATGATAAGTTGTTTTAGGTCTCATGATCCTGATCCATCATTAGATCTCATCCATCATCAAACACTCAGGTGCATACTTAGTTCAGATCAAGAAAAGCATCAAAAACCCATAACATGCATATTTTCTTCTTCGAAATTGTCCTGGTATTCCTCAGATCTTAGAAGAATGGTCTTCTCAATCACATCATCATGTGTCATCAACTTCTGGAGATCATGCTGGTGACACACTATCAACTAGTGGTAGTAAAGTGCATGTAAAGAAGGGTAAAGTTAAGTTTCTATGTAGGTTATGTGAAGGGATCACCTAATTCACCTTTCTCCCTATCTAGATGAAGCCCAAAAAGCATTGGATAATTGTCTGGCTTCTTCGCAGCAACTTCCATCTGGTTATAGGAGACTCTCCCTTAATCCTTCACTAGTTGATGAAGTGATTGACCCAAATCAACTGTCAGTCAAACCCACTCTCTCTAAATGTGAATCCCATGAGTCTATACCTGACCAATCACAGGTTGGGGAAACAGTTGACCCAATTTCACCTTCAGTTAATTGTACCTTTCGCATAGAGAGTGAGTATGATACCACTCAGGTTCTTTTCGTTTCTTCAGATTCTAATGAGCTTGGAGGAAACCCTCTTGTTCCATCAAGACAGGAGGAAAATACTCCCGTTCTTATGATACCCCTTCCAAGTAGTCTGGTCACTTCCTTTTATTGGAATCAACTGGCAGGATGTCGTCTTCCTTCTTATGTGCCTTTCCAAATCATAGTACAAGTTTATAATATGATTGTATCTGGCACTATTATAGATGAAGGTGCATCCATGAGTATCATTTCCTCCACTACTTGGTAAGCACTCGGTTCACCACCACTTGTGCCTGTTACCCAGAATCTTTTGGATTTTAACAGAGGAACCAGTAACCATTAGGGATCCTTCCTCAATTGCCTATTACTTTGAGAGGAAAATTTGTTTATCTCAATGTGATGGTAGTCCTAGGCCCTTTAGATTACAATTTACTTCTTGGGCACGACTATGCTTATGACATGGGATCTATTATTTCAACACTCATTTGAGTGATGTATTTCCCGCATGAAGGCAGAATTGTTACCATTGACCAGCTTTCATTTCCTGGTCCAAATATGGCATCCAGTCAACCATCTTCCCTAAATGGTCCTTTTGTCCCAATGGTATCTTCCATGCCACGGATCAATTATGTGGCAACCCGTTCCATGCCTACATCAAATGACGATCAATTCCATGATGTTGTGCATTATGGACTAGGGGCAACCAGATCTTGCTAATGGATTCCTTGCTACGTATCCCTTCTAGAGCATTGTTCTCCCATCTGATGAGAACCTCTTGGAAGTCATGACCTCTTATGGGTCATGATCAAGGAATCATGATCATAATTCCTTGTCTTGTGTCAAGCTCATTAAAAAATGAAACAAGGAATATGAGGATAGTTCCTGCTCTTGTGTCAACCTCGTTAAAAAATGAAACAAAGGGTATGAGCATAGTTCCTTGTCTTGTGTCAAGCTCATTAAAAAATGAAACCAAGAATAGTTCTTTTACTTTTTCAACCTCATTAAAAAATGAATCGGATCCCATAGCATAGTTCCTTGTCTTATGTCAAGCTCATTAAAAAATGAAACAAGGAATCTAAGCAGAGTTCCTCGTCTTGCGTCAAGCTCACTAAAAAATTAAACAAGGTCCCTTGGAGCAAAGTTCCAATTTGAGTCTTTGATTAGATCTTGTAAAATCCCAGTCGAGTCTTTCACTTGATCTCGTAAATGGACCTTCATTCCATCCACCTGGTAGCCACGAGTAGTCTACTTAAGTGAATGCAATGAAGCTTTGGGGCATGCACCTAGAATCGAGTCATCATGCTGGGGGCATGTAAACCAATCTCAAGCATAGATTTTTCTTATTTCAAGCTTGTGTAAAAATGAAACTGAATCCAAGCATGGTTTTTCATTTCAAGCTTGTGTAAACATGAAATTGAATCCAAGCATAGTTTCCTATGGTTCAAGCTTGTGTAAAAATGAACCCAGCTTATGTAAACATGAAAATGAATCCAAGCATGGTTCCCTATGGTTCAAGCTTGTGCAAAAACTCTCGTGATTTCCATTCTATCAACCTCTTCTATCATATGAGCCTTGGCTTTTCTCCTTCCATCATCACTACTTTCTTCGTTGATCATATGCTTTCACTTGATTGTTTTACCCTTTTTGAGGAACAGTTGCAATGAGTGGTCTAATTAGCCAACCTCTTCACATAAATCAACATGTTTTGAGAAGTTCCAACATCACCAGAACTAGTTTCTATCCTAGACACCACTCGTTCCTCTAATACGAGTCACCTTTAAGCTCTTTTTTGACTTGTAAATAATGAAAAGATTTCCGAGTATTTTCCTTTTTTGACTCATTAAAAGAAAATATAAACAAGGGATTTTCTTTCAAGCTATTTTCTGACTCTTTAAACACAAAAATGTTTACTGAGTGCTTGTCCTTTTGAGCTCGTAAACGGATTGGAAATGACATCTACACAGTATAAGTTTAACGCTTTTCCATACTAAGATAGATTACTTACAAAAAAGGAATACGTTGATCAAACTGAGACAAATTTACGAAAACAAACTTGAGGTGTTTCCTTTTTGTCCGTTTTCAAACTCTCTAAACATGAAAAGGACTGATTTATTATTGTCATTAAACTCGTTAAAACATAAAATAGAGACAAACTTGTCCATCATGACAAGACTGAGTTTCGCCTTCACTAGGCTCGTTAAAACATCACATAGCAATGGATTCATCGGAAGGGTGGAATTATACTACAAGCATATGGTATTGTTGGCTTGTATGGGCCTGACCCAGGTTTAGAGGTGATTTAGCCAATAAAATCCCAGTACTACTGGCCCTTTCGGCAACAGTCTGCTGAGCACGGACTGAGGACTCACCTGAAGTAGTATGGGAGGGTGCTAGAACTAGGTTTCCACACCCTGACGATGTCTGATGAGCTTTTGTAGGTCTGCGATCTGACCCGTCGCTATGCACACTTGCTATCCCTTCGCAACCTACGATGTTGCTTTCATGCAGCCCTACTCGGGGTGCAACCTGTATAATAACCAAGTCCCTTGCTATTTAATTTGTTATTATCTGATTACTTAACTTGTTTATGTAAGACTAATGATTATTACATCATATTCAGCAATCATATCAGTGCACGCGATAAATAAAACAATATAAATGTAGAGAAGGCAATGCACATCTGATATACAAAAATAGGAATTAACTTCTCTTTATTAATCTTCAATCTAGATTATAGACTCGACACCGCCTTGCGGACTCAGCTATAGGGATCCATGCACTCAGTTGCGGACTCTACTAGGCCTCTGTGCACTCAGCTGCAGAGCCTCTTCCTACCACTATGACCCAATACATTTAGACTCCTACTCTAAGCTCCAACCATTCGTATTCATCTCTCTATTCGTCCTTATAACTCTCTTTACAACTTAGAGCCTCGCTGTATTTATACAATCCCATGGTCCGCAGACCACGGGTAGGCCAACATGATTTTACATTACATTACAATACTTTAGAGTGGACAACCCGATGACTTAACCTATACTTCACACTCCACACCTGCAATTCACGGAGTCTTACAAAACCTTTGACCAAAACTTGGGATTTAAGCCCCAAAAAGTGTTGTGGGGGGATTCCATGCCCAGCAGGGCCCCAACACAATCATCGTTACTCATCCTGAGTCACTCTGCTGGTGCAGTGACCCTGGCGTGGAGCCCCTCCAACTAGTGGCGTACTGCTCAGAGGTTTGTAGTGCACTGTTCTGCGGTTTGCTAGACCTACTGCATTCTTTCTTCCGAGTCATCCATGTCTGAATCGTGTCCTTTCTTTGGTACCGGCTTTTGGCGCATGTGTTTATAGTCCCATGATCTTGTCTAGCTCCTCGAGTCACGAAGACTGTGTTACGGTCGGTTAGTCGGAGAGTCAACCCACCTTTGTAGGGTTTCAAGAGGTTGTCATTTACTTTGCCTGGGAGGGGTTCTCCATTGAGTTTTATTAGTTGTACCATACCTCCATCTGTGACCTCCTTTACCACATATGATCCCAGCCAGTGCATTCTGAATTTTCCTGGAAATTTTTCAAACTTACTATAATATAGTAGTACTAAGTCATTTACCTTGAAGGTGTGCAACTTGATATGGCAATCATGCCAGGCCTTTTCATGTTGCTTTTGTAACTGCATATGAAATCCAACCAGAAGCCATTCTTCCTCGAGTTCTTCTAATTACACGAGCCTTTCTTCCAAAGCTGCACGATTTTTCATGCCTGTGAGCATTACTATCCACAGACTAGGTACGATGTATTCCATCGACATGACAGCTTCTGTACCATAGACCAACTAGAAGGGTTTCTGGCCCGTCAATTTCTTGCATGTTGTCTGGTACATCCATAACACAATGGGTACGCACAGGTCCCAGTCATTCCGCTGCGCGTTACATACTTTGGTCAGCGCAGTCTCCAATATTTTTTTGAATGCCTCTACTGTCCCATTAGCTTGTGTGTGGTACGGTGTGCTTTTATGATGATATACCTAGAACACTTTTGTGAGTGCACTGATGGTTTCATTCAGGAAATGTGTTCCACAATCACTCATTAAGATTTTTGACAGCCAAATCGTGTCAACATGTTTTTGAACAAAACTTCATAGCCGTAGCGGCCATGCAGTCCTTGACCGATTGTGCTTCTACCCATCGTGTCAATTACTCTGTCACAGTGATGATGTAGCTCACACCCGTCTTTCCCAAAGGTTTAATTGGGCCCATAAAGTTGATGTCAGGGTCTTCAAGTGATGGTCCGTGAATCTCGTGGGAGCCTTCCATTTCTGAAATGTTAAGGTTTCGTGGGTCCTCATCATCCTCTTCAACATTTACGTTATAACACTCCAGTGCGCTTCTTAACTGTGTCGCCCATTCTGGCTGAAGTACTCCCATTGGCTTTTGTGGTATTTTGAAGATAGCGGCTTTCACTGCTTCTAGCAAATCGGCAATAGTATCCAACCAATGATCTTCAAACGTGAATGTTAACAAAAATCCCTCACGCAAGACATCCCATTTTCCCGTACCATGGAGGAGCTCCATCTCAGTATACCAATTCATGGGTATGACATCGAGGGTATGGTAGAATAAATGTACCCATTTAGGCTATGGCTCTTCCCTGTAGACCCTGGTCCATTTTGCAAGTTGCGCGCATGGATCATCTCGTCTGTCATATATGTCTACTAGCTGTATTTGTGGTTTCCCAAATCCTAGGCGCATCATTCTTCTATAGCCACGCCAGTCCTAAAAATTTCCTTAATGTGTACCCCACCATCGTGTAGGTGGTGCGCACAATGCGCACTTCAGCGCATCGAACTACTGTTGTTCTGGTACTGCACTTTCAAATTTGTTCAGGAATTCATCCACCACTGACAATCCATCATATTTAGGCAACTCCCTCACCTTTTTTGTCATGCAACGCAATAGTCTGATCATCATTTTGTATTTTAGTGTTGTTACTTCATGCAATCGATTCTACCATCGCTCTATCTCTTCGTCTGAATCCGAAGTGCAGGATCTTTCGCACTCCCACTAAATCCTTCCATCTACATTCGGATTCACCTAATCCTCTTATTGCACAGTTATCTTGTAAATACAGTCAAGGTCATCATCATTATCGTCATCGTGCACCAGTTCAATGTATCGCGCTCCTTTGGCTGGATCTAGCGGTACTATTACACGTAGTGACTTTTTCTCAAAGATAATTTTGTGCTTCTTCAGATTTATGACTCCGTTCATATCGGTAGACCAGTCTATTCCCAGTAGTACGGGATAGGGATTGTTGTCATCGACAATCTCTATCACTTCAAAATATTCCTGCGCACTCACACCTTCAATATTGATTGTTAACCCTTGCAATCTTCCCATGGGCAAAATCTTCTATTGATTCACCATTCATAACTAAATAGGGGACCATTGTAACATGGGTCTGCCCATGCATTCCCATGTTTGCTTTGGTAGTACATTTTCATTCGAACCCAGATCCCAGATTACCTGATCCATTTCATACTCACCGATTTGCGCAGTCAACCTCATTTCCCTTCCTGTGTGCAATGCATTCTTTCACAGTCTCCGGACCATCTGCAGTTCTCCTGACCCCATGCACCTAGTGATAAGTTCCTAAATTCCTTTGACTACATTGCTATCGCGTAGCAGTTTCATGCATTTCTCTAGAAAGGTAGTGAGCATTGAAGGATCCATCCCTTGTTCTATTTGATCCTTACTACCTGAAGTGGAGGCTTCCGTGAAGCTCTGTGAAGCTCTTCTTAGCTTCCATGAATGTCTCCTTCGCGCATTCTAAATCAAATTTGGGTTCCTTTGTAGGAGCCTTGCGAACCCACACACTTTCTTTTGGTTGTGTCCCCTTATCATCTCCTGTGGTCATACCGCTCCTGAGCATGTTTACATTTGAGTCTTCTTCGCGTGGCTCAGACCTCATCATCTATAGGTTTTGAGTCAAAGGGGGCTGGAGTACCCCCTTTTCATGCATCCTCACTATCAATGAAGGGTAGCCTTCCACCTCATGATCAAATTGAGTACAATACCAACATGATGTCCTTGTCTGGTTTGTACAATCACGGGCATAGTGCCCTGGCCCTCCGCAATTGTAGCAAACTAGTTGTTCGCGACCCCTTCTTGGTCCCATTCTGCCTCAACCTCGACCATGCCCCCGAAATCCAGCGTGCGCCATCCCGGCATTGGGGTCGAGGGCTTGTGTTTCATTCTACACCCTGTAGGTAGGGGTCCAATACATCATTAGTTTGTAGCTTCGGCAAGTGCGTTCATCATGGCCTACCGACCTACAGAAATTACAAAAAAATTGTTGGGATGTCTGCTTATACTTCTGCAACATATGACAATTATCCATGGTGTGTTTTCCTCCTATCTGACATATCGCGCACCATAATTCAGACGTCGCACTTGGCCCTGCCTGTGCCTTAGGTCTTAACAACATCAACCCTCCTCCTGCCAAGTAGTTCGCGAACACTGAACAATGGTCCTTGTCACACCCTTGGCCTTTGCATTTTATGCACCATACTTCCTTGCACACCACTGGCTAAGGTGTCTTGTCTTGTTTCAAACTTTGCATTTCCATACACAGATTCTGCAGTTGCACATGGATTTGTTGTACTCGCAACCCAGGGTCTTGTATAGGGGTCTCATGTAATCTCATTTCCATCTCCAATGCTTCAGCCTGGGTGAAAATGTTTTGCTGTGACAGCGTCGTCCTTAACTGTGGCATAAGTGAGGCCATAAACCATGCCCGATGTTGTGCATCTGTTAACATCATATTGGCTTCACAGATCGTACTCTTCAGCCTTTGGTACATATCCCAGCGGGTCTCGCCCAGGAGCATTGCGATCTCTTTAAACCCGATGATTGATTGTGTTTCTGATTTTGGCCTGCTAAATTCGCTATTCAACGTGGCCTGGATCTCTGCAATTCTGCATTCGGGTGGTCATTAGAATGCTTGATATACCACGTTAATGCATTATCTTACAGCACACTCACCAGCGTAGCCTTTTTAATATTATCATCCATGATGCCTTATGCTTCCCATACTGCTCTTACCACGAACAAAAATTGGTGCAGATCTTCATTTCCCACTCCTCTGAATACAGTAGCTTGATCGCACTCACCATACTGAACTGCGGCAATGGCGGAGGTGGGGTGGGTGGAGATGGAGGTGAGGAGGGTGAGACGGGTGGTGGTGTGGGTGGAGTTGGTAAACGTGGAATACACTGCCTGATCAGACTAACCGCGCTTCTCAGAGAAACTTTCGCAAGCTCTTCCTCACTTTCCCGTGAGGGTGAAATTAAAGGACTATTTTCCAATTCTTCACTACTTCTACTTTTGTAAATCTTCCCACTTTGCGTAGTTCCAAACATTAATTTATTCGCATAACCCGCTTTTCACACAATAACATATTAATCCAAGTGTTCAAACATTTAATATACTTACCTCACGGCCCCTTGAGAAAACATCGCTCCGCTTCACTGTAGCTGACAGTTGTGTCAATTGCGAACTCAGTGATAAATCCTCCTATTATTCGGTCAAGCCAATGCTCCACAGCTCATGCTATATTATCTCCTAACGCTTCTAGTCTCCACACTAATTCCAGAGTACACACTATTCATTTGTCGAGCCTACACCTTCCCTGGCTGTCTGCTAACTTTGTGATCCACTCATACATCTCAGAAGGAAAGGATGCAAAGAATGTTTCATGGATTTCCGTATACAAGTAGCGCTCCAACTACTATTCCTTAGATACTCGCATATTTCTATTTTCCTATGTCGCAAACTCGTGAATCTTCTTGTCCAACCATTCTTCAATTTCTTTCTTCATTGGATTCTAGTGGCATGACATCAGACATCCTTTATGCAGATCTCGGTCCTAGCAATGGAACCATTTGTTGGCTTGTATGGGCCTGAGCCAGGTTCAGAGGTGATTTAGCCAAGAAAATCCATGTACTACTGGCCCTTATGGCAACAATCTGCAGAGCATGGACTGAAGTCTCACCCGAAGTAGTATGGGAGGGTACTAGAACTAATTTTCCGCACCCTGAGGATGTCTGATGAGATTCTAGAGGTCCACAGTCTGACCCGTCGCTACGCGCACTTGCTATCCCTTCACAACCTGCGATGATGCTTCCACATAGCCCTACTCGGGGCATAATCCATATAATACCCAAGTCCCCTGCTATTTAATTTGTTATTATCCGATTACTTGTTTATGTAAGGCTAATGATTATTACATCATATTTAGCAATCATATTAGTTTGCACGATAAATAAAACAGTATAAACGTAAAGAAGGCAATGCACAAACAATACACAAAATTAGGAATCAACGTCTCCTTATTAATCTTCAATTTGTATTACAGACTCGACACCGCCCTGCACACTCAGTTGCAGGGGTCCACACACTTAGTTGCCAACTCTACTAAGCCTCTGTGCACTTAGCTGCAGAGCCTCTTCCTACCACTATGACCCAATGCACTTAGAATCCTACTGTAAGCTCTAACCATTCGTATTATTCTCTCTATTCTTCCTTCTAAATCTATTTACAACTTAGAGCCTCTCTCTATTTATACAATCCCATGGTCTGCAAACCATGGGTAGGCCAACATGACTTTACATTATATTACAATACTTTAGGGAAGACAGCCCTATGACTTAACCTATAATTCGCGTTCCGCACCCGCAATTCGCCGAGTCTTACAAAACCTTTGGCCAAAACTTGGGCTTTAAGCCCCAAAACTTGTTGTGGGGGGATTCCATGCCCAACAGTTATCCTCCTCAAGCTTGTTAAAAAATAAAGAGGTATTGGTCAGCAATGACCAGGGAAAATGAGAAGAGGGATAAATCACTTTATGGTAGCAAGTCGCTCTTGAATATGACACTTTCACTTCATCTATGTGACTATTTGGGTTGGGTTATCTACTTGATGGTTATCGTACCTATGGTCTATCAAACCATCCATCACTTTGGTTTCGGGTCAAGGTTTCCAATTCATTTAGTGTCACCGACATGTTCAAGAGAAGTCACTCAGTAAACTTCATCCTTTGCAATACTCATAAACCTTCATTTTCATGACCGACATTCCTGAACATTGTGTCGTTAGTCACATTTTGTCTTCAAAATCATTACACTCATTTCATGTCATTAATGGGGGATATATCAAGGCCCTCCTGCAACGAGTCGCTTCTTGTCGACATCAACACATTATCCAAGAAGTTGACTTAGCAACACCCTTCCAGTACCTTGGGGCTTACATACATCAATGGAAAGTTTCTCACTTTCGAAGACAGGTTGACATCATTGGCCTTCGACCGAAAGACTTTGTATGGTGTTTGACATCAAAACATTTATTCACACCATGCAGAATGTACCATTATCGGTTATTTCTCCCGCGTCTGTTAACGACTTACATCATTGGCTCGTAATTAGACAGTGTCTTCCCATGTTCAACTTCAGATCACATTTTCACATGGTTAGACTTGTACTTGAGCGAACGGTTGGACTAGATAGAAGACCCCGGATCTAGTTTCATCCATCCGGACTATGATATCAGGAGAGTACTAAATCATCTATACAATGGCTTTACACAGATGGTTATCCTATCATGGGTCTATATATCTAGATGACTATCTGATTCATGTACATGTAATGAAAATTTTATATGCTAAGTATGCGTATGCCTTCCCTCAGAAATTCAAAGATATCATGATATTATATATTGTAATTGATGTAGGTCACCGTCCGCTTCAGATCCTCCTCATCACATCATAAAGCATGTCACTCGACATTATCATTTTCGACTTCATGCATTAGGGGAAAGCTATTACAAGTCTATTTGGGCACATTGCTCATGACGATTAGATCAGTACAATTAGGGCTCATCAAACCCTAATTCAGTTGCTACATTCCCTAAACAAGTCATGAAATTGAATGCTTTCATCCATGAAAGTTTCCTAGCTTGAAACCCTATTGAAATGCCTCCTTGAGACACCAACACAGCCTTGGTTAGGGGTAACTGCATTGCAGAGAAAGTAGGCCCATTCAGACCTACACTGTAGTTCACTTAGGCCCACTTTGACCTGCGTTGGGCGAGAATGAGTGAAATTGACATAGGATTTTGGGAATATTCCTTGTTTCAAGAGAATTCTAGAAGTATCCTAGCTCTTATCTCATCCTCTGAGCTCGACTTTGGATAGGCTATGGATCAATTATCCCTCTATCCTCTCATCCTTTTCTCCATGGAAACTAACTCCAATTTTGGAAAACCATTCAATGCCCAATTTATGACAAAACCACTTGCATTTCCCTATAAATTGACCACTCATCATTGTGATCAGGGGGAGGGAATTTGAAGATTTTAGAGAAATATTGTTGTTTTGCGATTTTAGTTCATGTTAAGTAATATTATGCTGGTGGATCGATGTCCTATTGGTGTGATGAGGGTTTGGACTAAGTTGGGTGAGTGACACGGGATCGAACTACATTGGGTGTAACTCCTCCTTCTATAATTAATAAAGTTGTTTCTTCCTTTTCCCATATTCTTGTTCATATCTATGATGCATATAAGTTTAAATGTTGTCGATTCCATTTTTTTATAGTAGATACATCATATAATTTGATCATTGTCATCTTATGTTTCTGTTAACAGGTACCAATTGAGCAAATTCAGTTCGAGTGGGAGTGATGGGAGCAATTCAAAGGAGATATAAGGAAGTGAAACATCACAAGTAGGTTCCTTCATCTCTTCTATCTATTATAGGAAAAGGTTAAACCACTTTCTTTCCATTGTTCTAAGTGTAACTAGCCACTTAGGGAAAATGTAATTAGCCGTAGGTACAAATTCCATATAACACCATGGTAGGAACCCCTGGTATTATTAAACCTTAATTTTCCATCCCATACATGTTTTTCCTTCTGTGACACAATGTGCATACGTATACACACCTTTTATTCTATGTACCCGTGTGTATATGCTACTTGGACTAGGTTAAACATCGTATACAACTTAAAACATTCTCTTTCCTCAGTTTCTTGATTTTGATATGTAATACTTTGTCCCATCATCCTGTTCTTTTGTGCCATTACTTTTTTACCTCTGAATTGTCATATGACAATGTGAGTTGTCATCGCTTTATCATTTCTGAGTTGATTCCTCTGAACTACCCTGTATTTTGTCACATCTTTAAACACAACTGCCATGCATTTTTTCATATTCTGTTTATATCTTTATCAAGTAGTCCATTCATCAAATAGGTTGTCATCAAGGACAACTCATCAGGTAGGTTGTTGTAAAGGACAACATCTAATTCATAATACCAATAATTTCCCATATCAAGCTTCTCATTCTAATTCATAAACCTTTGACCCATTATTATGTTCCTTCATTCTGTCACCTTTGATCTGACTTGTAGATTCATCTATGTTCCATATGCTTGTTCTCTTACAGGTGAGCTGTCATCAAGGACAACACATGCATCATAATTTCAACAAAAACATGTTGAGGGTTTTCAACATATCATCCCTAATCCCTCAGAGAGGAACTATCTTGAGTGACTCACGATAAAGGGTACAGTTAGCCCTCCTATAACTAAGTTGAAATTTCTCCTCATAATCTTCTATGGATTCATCGAGTCCATGAGTCATCCTAAATATATCTTCCTTGGTTTCTTTGGACCTACAATATTCCTTGTACATACTATTAAAGGCTTGTTTCATGTGGGCACATGTTATGATGCTACCCCCAGGAAACCCCATAAACTAGTGCAAGGTTGCATCTTTAAGGGGTAGAGGGGTATAAAAACAAATTCTTCTCATCAGAAGCATAGTGATAGGTTCTACAAAAAACAACAAATTCAAACATGAAGGTTTCAGTATCCTCAAACATTAAGCCATGGAAGTATGAAAGGGAAGTATGGCTTATGTTCTTCATTCTATCCTCTCCATTGGTCTCTCCAACCAGGAAAACCTCATTTTCCCTATTTTCAACCATAGTTTGGGTAAGTGAAGTGGGTGCTTCTTCTTCCCCAATAGGTTCTTAAAAATATTTAGGTTGCTCACTTAGAGGGTCTTCTAACTCCCCTCTAGTCAAAGAAGAAAGCTCATAGTCACCGAAGAAGAGTGAAGGTTGACTGTTTGAGGGTGTGGGGGTTTTTGGTAAGAATTTTACTTGATTATCCCTACTCCTATGAGGCATGAAATTTTTTTTTTCACTTTTTCAAAAAATGTATGCAAAACATAAAACAATGCTTAAGCATAAACAACATCTACTGAGACACCTCCCTCGTAACAGTGCCAAAATGTGGTGATCCTTGGTATTGCACCAATAATGTTGCAACTCCCAAGGGATCCTCAACTCAAATTATCAACCTGAGGTTAGTAAAAACTTAGAGGTGACAATGCTATATGCAAAACAAATTGGACTCCTCTCCTACCACCTTAAGTCATGACATTAGATCGAAATTGCTTGAAGACCATTCCTCCTATTGAATTAGAATGAAATATTGTTGATAAAGCTACCATTGCAAATTAACTCTAGCTATGAAAGTGGAAATTCCATTTACTCAACTTGCAAAATGCTAACTAATCAATTCATGAAAGGAAAAAGGCTAATCTACTTGTAGAAAGAAAGTTATTTTATATTGCAAAATACAGCAAACTACCAATTCTAATTGGAAAAAGGAAACTATTTTATCTTGCATAATTGATCAAACTACGAATCATAATTACATGCATCATTTACCTAGTTCACACTCTCTTGAAAATCAGTAGCCTACTTGCATCATACTTGTGATAAAATAAACTAATTCTACTTTGTTTTGTAGTGAAGAAAAGGAATGGTTGGAGTGGCCTAGGAGCTTCCCTTGATCATCAAATCATAGCTGGGGATCATTATTCATCTTGACTGAGTCAAAGTTGTACTGGGGATCAAAAATCATGAAGGAAAGTGGTGTTATAGGCTTGCTACATGTGGCTTCTATAGGAGAGCTTTCGAGTGGATTATGAAGGTTAAAGTGATGTCTTGAGGGTGTGAAGATGTGGATGGAAGTTGAAGAAAATGAAGGGAGGTTTGGTTGAGCTCCTAGCTAAGATCAGGACCTCTCAAAGGTCTATCTTGCACTAGGATGAGTGCTCATGGTGTACTAGGAAAAATTACTTATGAAACAAAGTTTTGGGACCAAATTTGAAGGTGGAAAGAGAAGATGAAGGAGCTCAAGATGGAAGTGGTAAAGGTTCCCTTCCCTACAAATCAATGCAGCCCTACGATAAATCCTATGAATGCATCCATTTATCCTTAACAAAATGACATAATTTATGATAGGAAATATGACTTGAATTTAAATAACATCTAGTTTATGCCATAGCATTGAGCCAATCACTAAACTAACTTCTAAGCTACATAAATCAAATGTGAAACAAGACAGCTAACACTAATCTACTTCCAAGAAATCATAAACAAATATTTTTGGACTATGGTTGTGAATCCATCCACTCATTCTCTAAAATAGAGGTGATGTAGAGGCTGAAACCACAGGTTTTTATAGATTAATCTCCATTGAGATGTAAGAAAGTATGAACTGCTTGGAATCAAGAAGAAACATAAATACAAAAAGAGGTACCAAAGGCTCTAGGTTGGGCCCAAACCCAAGGGTCTTAGTCTTCTAAAACTAATTTAGATGCAACTTAAAATCCAACTTCTCATTATCAAAAGTGCAGGTCTCATACATCACATAAAAGTTCAAAGTAAGAATGTCAAGATTCAATCTCAATAGCTACACCTAGTTGTAAAAAACTTTGAATCCTAATTAGATTTTCTTCTTGTTTATCTATATAAAAGGGAAGCTAATAGAAGCTACCTTGAAAGTAAGAGTGATTCTATTCTTGATCTTGAGAATGGTGGATCTTTTTCCTCTTGAGCTTCACTTGGACTAGGAGTCACTCGGTTGCCAATGAATTCAGCCTAGATTCTCTCCTAGTTGTATCCATCAAGCCCTTGCATAGTAATAGCCTAACAAATGCTTATTTTTCCTTCAATTAAGCCAAATTAGGCCACATACTATGAAAAACACATTTTACACCTCTTACTATGCATAATATAACAAAAACATGAATTAATGTGAGAGAAGGATAGTTTTAAGGCTAGAGGATGGCATAATGATCTTCAAAATGTAACTATTGATGGGACTCATCATGGGATATAAATCGTGATTGTTCAAAGCATATTACCCAACCCCTTTCATCGACCAGATTGTTGATGATTGTGCCAGCTATGAGATATATTAATTTATGGAAAATTTCTATGGTTATAATCAAATCAACATTCTCACAGTAGATCAACCGAACACTACATCCATTTGTCCCTGGCATACATTTACATACCACAAATTTTCTTTTGGGCTAAAGAATGTTGGGGCTACATTTCAAAGGGTGATGGATTATGCCTTCCATGCTATCAAACATATCGAGCAACTGTATTTGGATGACCTACCTGCTCATTCTAGACATCAAACTGATCACTCGACGCATCTCTCGGGCCATATTTCTACATTGTAGACATTATAATATTTGACTTAATTTTCACAAATGTGCATTTTGTGTTAGTTCTAGTCAACTTATTGATTTTTTCATTTCAAAACATGGAATTCATATCGATCCCTTGAAATTTCAATCAACCATTGATTTTCCTGTTCCTTCTTCCCTCGTTCAGCTTAACAACTACGGGGGAAGGTTAACTTTCTATGGAGATTTGTCCCTAATTATGCTGAGTTGACCAAAGGATTCACTCGCCTGCTTAAAAACGGGGTTCCCTTCCATTGGGATAACACTGCTCAACAAGTGTTTGATGCCTTGAAAGATGTATTAATTCAAGCATCTCTATTATATCCCCCTTATTACCAACGCAATTATTTATTGTATCTTGCTACTGCAGTTACTACCATATAAATGGTATTGGTCTAGGAAGACGATGTAGGGACTGAACATGTGATATATTATTTGAGTCATAATCTTAACGATATTGAAATCAAGTACACCTTGGTAGAAAATTTATTTTTGGTGGTTGTCTAAGTCGTTCAAAGGCTTTGCCATTATATATTGCTCTGGAAAAAATTGGTTGTTTTAGATTGTAACCCTATGACTTATATTTTTTCATGGAAATTACAAGGGGGAAAATACTCCAAATGGATTTTCATCCTATAGGAGTTTGATTTGGAATTTATCAAGTTCAAATTCAAGAAATACTTATTTTTTGTTGAGCTTATTTGTGACCTTCCAATTTACGATTCTGAATCGACATCTAAAAATTCCATCCCAGACGAGTCGTCTTTTCTAATTTTTTCATCTAACCCATGGTATGGAGAGATTCTTATATATTTCTAGACCCATAATTTCTGGTCCAATACCTCTCGCTCTGAACAATGACATATTTGATGCTAATCCAAGCATTACATGACCATCGGTGACACCCTTTGTCGTCATGGTATCAATATGGTTTTCTGTAGGTGCCTTAACCATGAGAAGGGTGAGAAATTCCTCAGTGAATGCCACTCAGGGGTATGTTGCAGTCATTTGTCTGGTTATTCCACTACACAAAAAATCCTACGTGCTAGTTACATTTGTCCTACCATATTTTGCGATTTCATTCTCTCTATCCAGAAGTGTCATGCATGACATATTTATGACCGTAAGACCTGTGCTCTTCTTGTTCCTATGCATCTTGTCATCATCATATGCCCTTTTGTGAAATGGGGTATTGATTTCATAACATGTAACCCTCACTCGACCGGGGGGCATGGATATACCATTATAGCGGTTGATTTCTTTACTAAATGGGCTGAGGCGATGCAAAAATTATACAATACTGGCAAAACAACTGCATATTTTTTTCTTTAACCATGTCATTGCATGGTTTGGTGTTTCACAAGTCCTAGTTATGGACCATGGGAAACACTTTTGCAATCACATGACGTCCAAACTGACTACTAAGGTAGGACTCTCTCATGAAAGTTCCACTCCCTATTAATCTCAATCTAACGGGGGAGTTGAGGCTATTAATAAATTTCTCAAAACAATGCTTCAACGTATGATATGGGTCCATAAATCAGACTGGAATATACTTATTTATGTTTCTTTTTGGGCATACCAAACCATCATTAAGACTACTACTGGATTTACACTGTTTCAATTGGTTTATGTATGGAAACTAACCTTCCGATTAAATGTGAGATTATTTCACTGAAACTTGTTGTACAAATTATTCCTACTACTTCCATAGAATAAGAACATCTCTCAAATCTGACTCGCTTATATGAGACTCGGCGAGATGCTCCTATTGCTAATGAAGCTTACAAGAAACGTGTCAAGGCACAATATGAAAAAGATGTCAAGCCTCATGTCTTCTCAAAAGGAGACCTTGTCCTTCTATATGACCAAGAATCTGATAAATTAGGACCAGGAAAGTTCCAACCCATATGGCTAGGTCCATATATTGTCAAGCGGGTTCTTATTAAAGGGGCCTATGAGATAGTCGATTTTGATGGAATTCAACTAATGCAACCTAGAAATGGGTTGTACCTTAAAAAATATTATGCTTGATTTTTGCATTGGGCACTGTGTACATATTGTATATAGGTGTGTTGAGTGTGTTTATAGTTGATCTCTTCAAAGTTTCCTATAGTTTTTGTTGATCTCATTTACGTTTGGTTTGTATATGTCAGCATCCTGTGAAACAAATGTTGGTTATGCTTATGGTGCTAGTCATAGTACTCAGAACCTATCTTTCACAGCATGGGTTATCTTTGCTCCAAATGGTGAGTTAGTGAGTCTACTAGGGATCTGTATTGGTCACTCCACCAATAAAATCATTGAGTATAGTGCAATGGTCGATCTTCTATCTGATGCTATTTCACATGGTATCTGTCATTTAGTCATCAAACTTGACTTAAAACTTGTAGTACTAAAATTAACTAATGTCTATTCAATTAAAAGTCCAACTATTCTTCACATGTTATTGAGGATTCACCTTATAGAAAGACACTTTGATTTCATTCAATATCAACATATTTCTAGAAATATAAACACATTGATAGATACACTGGCTAATCATGTCTTGGATAGACACTTGCAACATATGTAAATAAATTTCAATACATATCACATCCGTTGAAAGTAATAATAGGAACATAGGAAACATTGAACATAGTTTTTAATATAATGGTTTGGTTTTACAAAATTTGTGTATGAGACACATATGGCCACATATCCTATCATATCAAAAACTACATGTAGATATAGTTATCCACCTCCTAGTAGACTAATCATAGTGCTTATGATAACATTCCATTGCATCAACTATCTTGCGTAATAGTCGACCAATATGGCTTGGAACTCCAATAGTGTGTTGTTAAAATCACATAGGAAGTTGGTCAACTGTGGTTTCATCTATCCCATGTGTCAACCCCTCCATGTGGTGCTCTACCTCTGCTAAGGTATCAGCTATATGGAGATCTTGTAGTACATGTTGTCCTATTGCAACAACCTAACTAGTGCTATTGCATGTTGTGGGTCTTCCGTGAGATGGATTTATGAAGAACATATAGGTCAAACAGGCCCAATATCTACATGAACAAATAAATAGTTTAGTCTCAGATACATTTAAAAAAACAATATAATTGTAAAAATTAAAATAAATAAAAAATGGTTGAAATGTCATACCTATAGAACCCCACTGCTCACCCTCAAGAAGCATGAGCTCAAGGTCTCCATGGAAGTCCATCCCTGCATATGGATAATCATATATCATAATGAATTTCCTGCGTAGCCATATAAAGAAGGTTGGTGAGAAACTGATTGATGACAAACCTACATGTCAAGAGCTAATATATATCCACCTCCTCATCCATGGAAATCTTGGATCAATGGGCTCGAGTGTGATATGATGAGGTTGTAGAAATGGAATTTGTTCTAAAGAAAAGGAGATCAAGATCGTACCATAGGCAAAAAAAATCGATCGTCCACTTCTTGCTTTAGTCAGTGTTATTTCATGTTGACCAAAACTTCCACTCCAATTGAAAAATATTGTCTAAATACATTCTAGGGCATACTTCATGGATGACCAGTTGGCTACGTGAAGTGTAGAGCTACTAGACAATTATGAAATGATGAATAGGATCATTATTAAAGGAAATAGGGCCACATCTTTTATGTTGATTTTCCCATCCATAGTTGGCTGGGATCGAGGTCTACAATGAGTGGCAATGTAATCCTTGGTTGTCTCTCCACCCCCCCTCCCACCTAAGAAGGAGATGGGGGCACCTCTCATAGAAAAACTAGTCAAAAAATATATTTCCTATACCTTTATCTCGAGAAGATGTGATCCTAATATAAATGCTTGATCTTGAACATCCCATGAATGAATAAGATATTCAAATAACTCCATTAGTCGCCTCTTCCTAGGAATCTAGAAGAATTTCAGTAACCCACTTTTTTTTAGTTCCTACATGGTAGCAAGGTCATTTTCTGTATTCATATCTTGTTCTTCATGTTCTATTTCACTCCATATTAAGGTCATTTTGTTCCAATGAAGTCCTAAAACATCACAAGGAGACTCATTAGGATTCATTCCATGCAAAAAACATGACAAATTTTGAAGGTAACTAGAAAAACACACTAGATAACTACGCCCAACTGTAAAAACCCTAGTGAAAATTCCATGTAATAAATGTTAAAAATAATAACCATGGATGAATGGGACACTTATTCCAAGCTGAATGTTGGGAAAGGCATCTTAGGGGGTGTTCATTTGGTTTTTTATGGCTAAGGAAATTGGCAAAGGCTAAAGCTAAGGCATTAAAAGGCATTTTGGAACAATTATTTGTGAAAATAATGGAAATTAGGAGAAAAAGGAGGTGAAAGGTCATAGGTTGCATGTGAGGAGGAAAATGATGAAAATAGAGGCCTCATTCATAAAAAGGATTCTCAGGATCAAATGGTAACCTTCTGTCACTTAAATGTTGGAGCTCTCTCATTTTCTCTCTCTCTCTCTCATACTCTTGGATACTTAGAGTTTTCTTGGAGCACTCTTAGAGGGGGTGACATACTTGGATTCTTGGAGCAAGAAGGAAAAGGAGTGCAAGAAGGCATCGACATCAACAACTACATCAGATTTATTTGCAGGTACTGAGTTTCATGTATGATTTCTTCACTAGTTTGGACCTACATGACATATGCATGTGCATTCTTGGTCATGATTTTTCATTGGCATGGAGTATTCCCTTGATTAATAGTGGATTTCCTAGCCTTACCATTTCCTGGATAGCCATAGTGATTGTGGGTTTATTTTCATTGTTTTGTTTTGGTTGGTTCTCATGTTTCGTTAGCTTGGCTTTAGTTATTAGTTTTTGGAGCCTTGGTTAGACAAATGCTTTGAAGCCCTGTAACATCATGGGTTGAGTTACTAGTCCTAGAGCCTTCGTTGAACAAACACTCTAGAGCCCTTAGTGGGTTGAGTTACTAGTTCTGGAGCCTTGGTTGGACAAATGCTATGGAGCTTGTTGGCAGTTGTGGTTTGAGTTACTAGTCCTAGAGCCTTGGAACAAATGTGCTAGAGCCTTGGATGGTTAGGATGGAGACCAATCCGGTGATGGTTTTGGTGATGTGTGACTATGAGGTGGAACAATTGTTTGATGGGTTGAGGTGAATGGCCTCTAGAAGCCCTCGATGAGTTTTGATTGATGTGTTCTATAAGACCCCACATTAATGCTTGGAATATGGCACGAGGGTGAATGGATGAAGACAGATTTGGCTCAGCCATTCTACAGTTCGATGGAACATGGTAGTCCCATCTCCGATTGGTTCTTACATTCATTAATGAGAAATCCTTTCCCTGATTTACATATGTATATGATCTGAATTGGATCCATGAAGATTATCATAGCACCATGACTGTATCAAATCAGGACAAAACTTTGAATTCAAGAGCACAAAGCAATCAAGAAGACCTCTGAACAGTGGCAGTTGGAAGTCAGCTAGGAACGACGAGGACCTTGGTCAAAGTGCACTGACCAAGGCCCATGGAGACTGTGCAAGAGGCAAAACTGGCACCTGGGAAGCTCGGATCGGGAAACAGAGGGCATTTGTGATGCTTGATTAATGCTTAGCGCTAATTGTGCATCGCCAGGAAAAACCCCTCAAGAAGGAAAGCCCCAAATTACTCGGTTGCATGGAAGCCAGGAAAACCATGGGGAAAGAACTAAAGGCTAAAGGCAAGACCGATGCTCCAAAACCAACGGTATATCAGGGGCACCCATGGGCGGTAAGCAAACTTGGAAAAAAACAAGTGATTCCACTTAGCACTCGACGCATGGTAGGCAGAGGAGAGAGAAAATCGCCACTCATCGCATTCTAACAATATAGCAAGTCAACCGCGCGAAATGAGCGAATGACGTCAAATCTGGAGGCTCCAGATCTAATGGCTGAGATCGCGCCCGATGGAGAAACTAGAATTGACAAGGGATTAAGCCGCGACAGAGAGAATTTTGACGTCCAATTTGACCACTAAGGTGGCGGATGACTCATTCCACATTGTAACCTAAAACCAAACCGATGAGGAAGAGCTGGTGTAGTTCACGAGAGGGCAAGTGGCCACCTCCTGTGAGCCATTGATGATGATGCAGAGACAGGGAATTCCAAGTGAACAGCATCAGGCAATCCAACGGAGGTGAAAGGGGAATCGAACGGTCATGAGACAAATTGGCTTTAAATCCATGAATAGAGACAGAGAGCAGAGGACATCAAGAGGGATAACCAGAGATAAGAAGATGAAGACAGAGAAAAGGAGAGACAGTTAAGCAAAGCGTAGAAAAGACAGAGAGCTGAGTTGACCTACTGCATAAGGCAGCATCGAGCAATTCCTGAGAGGATCTATCGGGAACTGAGCACCACGTTGGGCTCCTCCCCTTAAGACCAGAGAGGTCAAGTTCTAGTAAGGAAAAGAGTCTATGTACTCTAGTGTCTTGGGGTATCCAAGAACCACCTTACCAAACATTGTTCTATTCAAGAGACTCAATTCGAGCTCCTCATTGTAATTCTCTGCTTTAAAGACACAATAAAAGAAGGCCACCACTGAAAGCTGGACCGGAGACATAGCCCTAGAGATTAGGGTGAACTCTTTATTAATTGTTGTGTTCTTGTATTTGCTTACTGTGCTTCTCTTGCTGTTTTCCATTTTCCAAGTGTTTGTGTATTTTGCAATTTGATCGATCCGTTGCCTAAAATGACATAGACACACACCAACACATGAGTCTGTAATACCTTCATTCATTAACTAATTAGTTGAGGTCACTCAAGGGTGATTTTTAGATCAAGTAGTATCAGAGCTCTAGGCTGTAAGGTTAGACAAGCTTGTGTTGGTTTAGCTGTTGAATGCTAACTAGATCAAAGATCAAATTAGGAGAAGGAGAGTTGGTCGAAACTAATCCTGAAGTTGGGAGAGTCTATCCTTGGAAGACAATTTCAGAGGAAGGTTCTATGGGGCCAGACCCTCAATTCATAAGAAGTTTCCTAGCCATAAAGTCCATGGTAGAAGAAATGTATAGGGAATTTAGAAAACATAAGGATGAAGATTCATTAAGCTCTAAACAAGACAAAGGGGAAGATGAGTCAAAATTCCATGACCACTCCAAAGGAAAAGGGAAAGACAAAAGCTTTCTCACACCTCCTAATAGCCTTGAAAACAAAAAGAAAACATCTTTGATCAAACTAGATGTTAAAATTGATCTACCTATATATGATGGAGAGTTAAATGCATAAAAGTTGGACAATTGGATTAGACAAATTGATGGTTATTGCAGAGTACAGAATATCGACTCAGACAAGAGCAAGATTCAACTGGCAAGCCTACACCTTGGAGGCACTGGCTTGGTTTGCTGGGAAGGCAGAACCCAAGCTGACATGAAAAAACATGGTAAGACTATCTCTGTCTGGAGTGACTTTGTTTCTGCAATCAAAAAGCAGTTCTATCCATTAGCCTACATGCAACAAGCCATGATGAGTTGGCAGACTCTTCGATAGTTGAAAGGGAAAAGTGTGCAAGGGTACACTCAAGAATTTAGAAAGAGAGCATTGATTCTAGGAATCTCATTAGACTCACCAGAGACTCTGTTGAAGTATATTGGTGGTCTACACAGCTACATGAGGCACACCATCCTCATGTTTAATCCCACTAGTATAGATGAGGTATCTGTACAAGCTACTCATTTAGAAGCTAGAGGAAAGAATGGAAATCCAGAAGTTGGGGGACCATTCCAACCCACTACAAGCAAGAGCAAGGAGAAAAGAAAGTAGAAGTGGAAAGCAAGGAAGCCTAATACTGCACAGAAAAGCAAAGCTTCATGCACTCATTGTAAAAAGGATAGGCATGATGATAAGCATTGTTGGATTCTGCATCCAGAGTTGAGGCCTGAGAAGTTCGAGGGCAAGAAGAAGAATATTGTTGCAGCTATTTAGAAAGATTTGAGGTCAGACTCGGAGACGAAACAACCATTGTAGCCACAGGTATTAAAGGTAAGAATTCTGAAGCATCTACTAGTAATTTTGAACAATCTGTTATTGATGAAGAAAATGAGAGAAAAATACATGAGCTTTTCCATATTCAAGTTATTTCCAAACATTAAAATATTGATACTTTGTTTGATAGTGGCTCACAAGTAAATTTAATTTCTAAAGAAAAGGTAAAGAAATTGGGATTAGCAACTACACCTCACAAGAAACCATACCCATTAGGATGGTTGAGTGATAAAGCACAACTAAAAGTGACTAGACAATGCAAACTCAAGTTTTCTTTTGGGTCAGCATTTGTAGATGACATTGAGTTAGGCATAATTCCATTGGATATATGTGGAATTGTTTTGGGAAGTCCTTACTTGTATGATAGGAAAGCTATTTTCTATAGAGCTGAGAACAAGTATCTACTTGTCAAAGATGGAATCGATACTTTGTAAGAGCTCATAATCTCAATAATAATTATACTGTCATAAACTCAGGGCAAATGAAAAGAATGATAAATTCATGCAAACAATTCTTACTGATGGTTGTAAAGGAAAAGAAACCTGATAAAACCAATGTATTTGAGGGCTATAATGCTAAATAGCAAGCTGATTTAGAAAAGGTTGTTTTAGAGTATGATATCTTGTTTCAAGAACCTAAAGGTTTGCCACCCAAAAAGGAAATAGTACATGATATTATTTCGCAGCAAGATGATCCTTTGCCTAACATTGGAATGTACAGGTTGTCTGCTTTAGAGAATGTTGAAATCAAGAAGCAGGTGCAGGAGTTGCTCGAGAAAGGGTTCATCAGGCCTAGAACATCACCATGTGGGTCACCAATCATTTTGGTGGGAAAGAAATATGGTTTGTGGAGAATGTGCATTGATTACCGAGCATTGAATAAGATAACAATCAAAAATTGTTATCCCCTTCCTCTCATAAATGATCTTTTAGATCAATTTAAAGAAGTTTTTTATTTCACCAAGCTAGACTTGCACAGTGGATACCATCAGGTTAGAGTTACATAACAAGATGCATGGAAGACTGCTTTCAAAACAAAGCAGGGATTGTATGAGTGGTTGGTTATGCCTTTTGGATTAACTAATGCTCCTTCTACTTTCATGAGATTCATGAATGATGTACTCAGACCTTTTCTTGATGATTTTTTTATTGTGTATCTGGATGACATTCTGATTTTTAGCAAAACGTGGGAAGAACACTTAAAGCATGTTAAGCAAACATTAGATGTTTTGAAAAGAGAAAAACTTCATGTTAAACTCTCAAAATGTGAATTTGGCAAAACATCTCTGAATTACTTGGGTCATATAGTAGGGGGTGGTGAATTGAAAATAGATCCCTCTAAGGTGGCAGTCATTGTGAACTGGCCTAAACCCAAGTCTGCTACAAAAGTGAGAAGCTTCTTAGGGACAACACAATATTGGAGGAAGTTCATTTCTAACTTTTCCTCAACTGCAGCTCCCTTACATGCTTTAACAGGATTGAACAAGGTGTTTCAGTGGGGAGGCAAACATCAGAAAGCCTTTGACACCTTGAAAGAAAAGATTAGTATAGCACCTATACTAGCACTGCCTGATATTCAAAGGCCATTTGAGATCTAAACAGATGCCAGTGACTATGCCATGGGAGCAGTGTTGACACAACACGATAAACCCATATGTTATCATACTGAGACTTTTAATCCTGCAGTAGTTTACTATCCTACTTATGATAAAGAATTGTATGCATTAGTTCAGAGTGTGAAAAAGTGGAAACATTACTTAATGGGCAAAGAGACAGTAATACATACTGATCATCAACCACTTCAATATCTACACTCCCAAACTAAATTGCAGCAATCAAGACACTATAGATGGTTGGGTTTTCTACAACAGTTTCATTTAGTCATCAGATATAAAAAAGGCATACATAATAAAGTTGTAGATATGTTATCTAGACCCATTATAAATGCATCTACTATACTTAAGCATAATTCTTTGTTACATGAAAGTTACATTGAACAATATGCTCAAGATATAGATTTCAAAGATGTATATGCAACTTTGAGTCAAGGCAAATGAGTAGAAGAATTGGATTATCATGTAAAGGACCGACTCTTATACCATTGTGGGAAGTTATGCATTCCACAAACTGAGAGAGTAAAGATAATTAGAGAATCACACACTTCTCTAATATTAGGTCACTTTGAAGTAAGTAAAACAGTTGCACAACTGCAAAGATTTTGTTATTGGCCAAAAATGAATGAGACAATTTCTAGATATGTAAGAGGGTGTACTATGTTTGCTAAAAGCAAGCCCAACAATAGAAAACTAGGCTTGTACACTCCACTACCAATTCCTTCTCACCCTTGGGAAAGTGTTTCCATGGATTTTGTTGGAGGATTGCCTAAATCTGGGAAAGGTCATGATTATCTATATTTTGTTGTGGATAGGTTTAGCAAAATGTGTATTTTGATACCTTGTAATAAACAGATTACAGCTGAACAAACTGCAAAACTGTTCTTTGAACATGTATGGGTTCATTTTGGATTACCCACTTCCATTGTATCAGATCGAGACACCCGATTTGTGGGGATGTTTAGGTCAAGTCCGTGGGAACTGATGGACACCAAACTGAAGAAAAGCACAGCTTTTCATCCACAAATTGATGGCTAGATAGTAGTTAATAGGACAGTGATCCAGTTACTGAGAGGATATTGCAGCAAACATCCTAAGCTTTGGGATGAACATTTGTGTTATGTATAGCATGCTTACAATAGAGAAAAACATTCTTCTACACAAATATCTCCTTTTGAGACCTGTTTTGGTTTCACACCAAGGTCTCCTTTGGATTTTGTCTTTGGTAAAGATACCACAGTTGAGGGACATAGTGACGTGGACAGGGCAACTAGGTTCATTGAACAAATCCAAGAGATCCACCAGGCAGTACACGAACAATTGGAAAAGAGCCAAGCCAAGTACAAGGCAAGGCATGACAAGCATCGGATGGAGCATAGTTTCCAAGTTGGTGACCAAGTTTGGCTGTATATTAGCAAGGACAGGATGCAAGGTGAAGGTAAAAAGCTAAAGCCTATCAGGTATGGACCTTTCAAAATACTTGAGAAGATTGGTGAAAATGCTTTTCGCCTTGACCTTCGAGCTTACATGCACATATACTCAGTCATAAATGCAGATTGCTTGAAATTGTTTGAACCCTCACTAATTGAGGATCCTTAAGAGCACAGTCAATTGCCTTCTATTGATGACCTGCTACCTGAATATCTTAATGAATTGTAGGAAGACACAGTTCTGGACAGGAAGGTTAGGATGACGCGCAGGGGAGATTTTGAGTACCTCAGAATTGGACTTAAGGGTTCAAAGCTGAGCAGTGCAAAGTGGATCGAGATTGGACAAGTGACACAATAGTACCCTCACTTAGTCGATGCTTGAAAACCAACTTTTGGTGGTCCAAAAGCTTTTTTAGTGGGAAGGTCATGATTTGAATTGGATCCATGAAGATTATCATAGCACCATGACTGTATCAAATCAAGACAAAACGTTGAATTCAAGAGCACAAAGCGATCAGGAAGACCTCTGAGTAGTGGCAGTTGACAGCCAGCGAGGAAAGACGAGGACCTTGGTCGAAGCGCACTGACCGAGACCCATGGAGATTGCACAGGAGGAAAAACTGGCACCTCGGAAGCCCAAATCGGGAAATAGAGGGAATTTCTAATGCGCGATTAGATCGCTGGGCAAAACCCCTCGAGAAGGAAAGCCCCGAAGTGCTCAGTCGCATGGAAGCCAGGAAAACCATGGGGAAAGCGCTAAAGGCTAAAGGCGGGACTCACGCTCCAAAACTGGTGGTATATCAGGGGCACCCTTGGGTGGTAAGTAGATTTGGAGAAAAACAAGTGATTCCACTCAGTGCCCAATGCGTGGCAGGTGGAGGAGAGATAAAACCATCGCTCATTGCGTGCTAAAGATCGAGCAACTCAACTGCGCGAAATGAGCGAATGACGTCAAATCTGGAGGCTCCAGATCTAATGGCTGAGATCGTGCTCGATGGAGAAACTGGAATTGATAGGGGATTAAGCCACGACAGAGAGAAGTTTGACGTTTGATTTGACCACTGAGGTGGCGGATGACTCATTCCACGATGTAACCGAAAACCAAACTGACGAGGAAGAGCTGGCATAGTTTGCGAGAGGACAAGTGGCCACTCCCTGTGAGCCGTTGATGATGACACAGAGGCAGGGAATTCCAAGTGAACAGTAGCAGGCGATCTAACGGAGGTGGTAGGGGAATCAAATAGTCATGAGACAAATTGGCTTTAAAGACATGAACAGAGACAGAGAACAAAGGACACCGAGAGGAAGGACCAGAGAGAAGAAGATGAAGACAGAGAAAAGGAGAGACAGTGAAGAAAAGAGCAGAAAAGACAGAGAGCCGAGGTGACCTACAGCATAAGGTAGCATCGAGCAATCCCGAAGGGGATCTGTCAGGAACTGAGCATCACATTGGGCTCCTCCGCTTAAGACCAGAGAGGTCAAGTTCTGGTAAGGAAAAGACTCTATGTACTCTAGTGGCTTGGGAGATCCAAGAACCACCCTACCAAACATTGTTCTATTCAGGAGACTCAATTCGAGCTCCTCATTGTAATTCTCTACTTTAAAGACACAATAAAAGAAGGCCACCATTAAAAGCATGTTGGGTTGTGTTATATTCTTTCCACGACTAACCTACGTAGTGAACCGAGGGGTTAGAGGGGGGGCGGAGCCCCCCCTTCGCCGCGCCGATTGCGCAGCGGGGGGCGGAACCCCCCTCTACGGGGTTCGGGGCAGCGCCCCGAAAAAAAAAAAATTTGGACCCTATATTACGTTGGGCGAACCTACCTATGGTTTTTCGGTCCATAGTTTTGGATGCGATGGTTTTCGGTCCATGGTATTGATGCTTCGGCATGTATAAATATGTATTGTAACATTGAAAGGAATATAAATGAAAAATCAAGCTGGTAGTCTCGGTTTTGAGATCCAGTGGGAAATCTCTGTGTATATGTGTTTTATGTGTTATGCTCTCGCATTTTTATTTTTCCTGTGATTTAGAATTCGTATGCAGGTAATTTCTATACGGGGTTAAAACCTACAGAGGCAAGAGATTAGATGTTTGCTCTATCACAAGTCTATTAAAATGCATCCATCTCTAGATCGCTCCTTCATTTTTGAACCATCGAAATACAATGTCCAAATGTTAGCAATACTAAGGTTGTGTCTTACACTAAAACTATTTACATCTACTGTACATAATTCATTTGCACCAGTAGGATTTCATGGAAGGAGTTCCAACTATGTATCTAGTAGGATGGGTGAAGGTTGTGCTAGAAATGTTTGTGATCGACTTCCAGAATTTTTTTATGAAAATGATGTTTGCAAATCCTAACAACTCATTATGTCCCTCAAGTTACGTCATTGTATGTTTCAAATAGGTCTCACTTTCTATTTGAACCTAGTTGTTTCTACCCTTATACAGAAGCCATAAATGTGTCCAAACAGTTGAAATTTGTCCAATATCTGCTCAAAATTAAAGCATAGGCTTCAAGAATGTCCACAATAACAACGTCTATGCATTGGTGAACTCTATGGCTTGATGAAAAATCAACGATAACATTTTTAAGCTCACCAATGGCCTGGACAAATGATTTGTCTAGCTATATGATTTGTGCATCAATCTTTTCCCATTTAGCATTAATTTTCTTGACAATAGATAATGGCATGACATTCGTGGATGCACCAAAATTAACTAAACCATTATGGAAATTATAGTTAAATATTTTAAATGATAAGAGAAACAAAGCGCACAGTGTGTTAGAATTTAGATTGATAGAATTACCTACAAATTTGATAATATCGCAAGAGTTACTAGACATTACCTAAGAATAAAAAAACTTCCCTAGTTGTTGAAGAGTGTGATGAAAGTGCTTGGATAAACAATTCTCATTATCTCATTATCTTCAAGAGCTCAAAGATTTAAATATTAGCCCGAGATCTTTTCATATCTTCAAAAATTTCGTAATTGATACTTTCAATCTTAACGGGTTGTGTTGACAGATCAGGTGGTGTAACTTTGTTTGAAACTTTTGGAGTGATGGACATATTCGTATTGTTGGTGGAAGTGATCTTAGAAGGTGGAGAATTTTCCGACCTATTCTATGAGTTTTGAACTGAATTGGAAGATGGTAGAACCCTTCGCAACAATTGCTTCTTAAGTTCCTACTCAAACATGGGTCCCTTGATCCTCAATTTAATAATGGGCAGTTGATTGTTGGGGAGGATCTTCACTCACTGATGTTTCATTATGACTTTGCTTGTCACCATTGTATATAACACCAAAAATATTTAGTGAGTTTCCAACACCTGAACTTTCATCGGTCGTGGTAAGTTCATTCGCTTCTTCACTCTGCCTAGGTTGTTCTTCCACTAATAAGGTGTCTACAAGATTAGTCATCATAGTGATCATATAATGATTCCACCATGGGTATGTTTTTTTCTGAATGCTTCTCTTGGTGAAAAGTAAAAAAGTTGTCCATGCCCAAACTTTCAACATTGAACACCACATTATAACTTTGAGAAGATTTAGCTAGTTCAGATTTGTTGTTTTTTTAAAGAAATGTAGCTTAAAATACTTGTCGATGGTGGTGTATTCCTCACTTAACCTCCTCTTTAATTATGATATTCCATTCATGAGAAACTTCAAATACTTGGTCAAGCTTTCCATATCAAAAGAATGCTTCTCTTTAGCCTTAATGAATGAGGCTTGAGTTTTATTACATTTTCTTTAGAGTCTTTAGATTCATCAGGATCTTTAATGGCTCCACTCGATCTCAAGTCCTTTTCAACAGTGATAGCTTCTACAAATTTTAAGGCCAAAGTGTCCTCTGTAGCTCTTTTGACAAACACAAATGTTACTTGGTAAGGAAAATGTATAATAATATTTTTTTATAGAATCATGGGGTTGCACATCTATAGAAAATTTGTTTAACAAATAGGTAAATCTATTATTGAAATCTTTTACTTTCTCCTTGTCCCCACCTTAAGACTACTGAGTTCTTTTAACAACATGGAGGTAGTTTTATCATCAACAAAATTTTCCAAAAATAACTTCTTAAACTCCCTCTAACTATGGATTGAATTGGATGAAAGACTATGATACCATACCAATGCTCTGCCTTCTAGAGTGTACAGAAAAATTCTACAAGCAACGTCATCAGAACGTACCTCAAGCATTCATAAATGCATGTAGAAATCATCGATATTATTGTCCACCTTTATCTTCTTATCTGGATCAAACTTTGAAAGAAACATTTTTTGTTGTATTATCATTTTATGAATATTATCCAAAACAGTGAGTGGCCCTTGGGCCATCCAATCCAAGTCTTGATCAAACATGTCTTCACCTTCTTCTTCTTCCTCATGCTCCAAATCAGAAGAGACTTCCCCATATCCATTCAAATATATGTTATAATCATGTAGCTCTTCTTCCCTCAGCTTCTCTTCGTCAGAAAATTGAAAATCTCCCTCGTCACCTTCTACTCCTTCCTCAATAGGTGTAATTTCCTCTTGTTGAACTATCTCTTCCTGAGATTCCGCTAAATCCTCAAGAATGGCAAAAACCAAATCTTCCATGGACAAGTTTTTTCTTTCTTTCTTGGATTATGAGGAAGATTGTGAGTAAATGGAATTAGCCGAAGAGCTCTTGCAAATGAACGAGTAATGGTTTGAAGTGTTTGAATTTCATCGTAAGTAACTTCAAAAGTTTGTTTCAGACCAGAATGAGATGACCCTCTTGCTTCCACAGTATGAGTTGGAATGGAACCCAATGTGTTACTACCTTAAACAAAAGATGAATTGTTAAGATGGGATGAATTTTTCAGCCATAAAAAGTTGGTTTCCCTCCTTCTTGTGCCAAAATGTTGACATTGCCAGAACCTACCAACATGCAAGAGGATCTCCTTGATGTGAAGTACCAATTAGAATGCACATTGTTTGGTATAGGAGCCCTTCTCAAAATAAGGCTCGGTTCCCATTATTGTTAAATATTTTCCTTGGTTGTGATGGTTATCACAAGAGAGTAATGTACATGTAATTTTGAATGAAAAAGTGGGTATGCCTTGTGAAATGTTTAATTGTAGAATGTATCAAGGTCCTTTCACCGAAGGGAGACAAAACTGAGCCTTCAAGAGAAGATTAATAATCCTAATCTAATAAAGACACACAAGCATATGTATATAAAAGAATCATTAACCAACTAGAAAAATAGTTCACAAAGTAAAAGCAAACATTAAAACATATATGACACATCCAATAACATAAGCACTGAAGCTATCGAAACAATTCAATTCCTTTAGTACAAAATAACAACATCATACACCATAAACATTCGAAGAATAGTCTTACAACATTTATGATATACACATGAAAGTGTGTCGACTCAATGAGCTTTAAGTATTAAGTGAAAGTTCCAAGATACATCAATATAACAAACAACAGTAGCTCCAATAGTCATTAGATAAATTTTGAGGTAAAAAATAGACCTCAAATTAAAAATGTACAACCAAAATCAACTTTATAAGAACCAATAGAATTCAAGATTATGATGTCAACCATGGGGGTGATTCATCATTTTTGGAGTAAAAAAGTAAAAAGATTAAAAAATAAAGGAATAAAAAAACTATTTTTTCAACTTGTATTTTCAACTTATCACCCTATGGTTTTACTCAAATTTCGAGCAAGTGCACTCATTGGATGCAAAATTTAATTCATCTTCCAACGAGTACCCATGTTGCATACTTTCGATGGACCCTGCTACATGAAAAACGTGATTGCAATCACGTTTTTTTCATATATTTCTCGTTTTTCATGTAGGAGGGTCTAGCAATATTGGTACACTTTGAATAAGGAATTAAATTGTGTATATAATGAGTGCTCCCGCTCGAAATTTGAGTAAAATCATAGGGATATAAGTTGAAAAAATATTATTTTCTTTTTTCCCTCTAAATTTTGATGATGTAATCTAATCTTATTTTTTTGTTTCCACTATTATTTTATAATATTCCTTAGGAGGCCCATTTTAAACCTAAAAATTTCTCTAATGGGAGGGTTATAGCTGCCACTTTCTCTCCAAAAGAACTATCTTCCTCTCCAAAGCCTAGTAGGAGAAGCCAAGACCTAAAAAGTCCTTTACTTGAGCTAGGAGGGTGTATATCTAAAAATTCAGGTCACTCTTCACCCCCCTTGTGACTCTTGGACTCCCCTCATGACTCTTGAGCTTCCATCTAACTTTCAAATTTCATGATACTCTTTGACTTCAACATGAATTTTCACATTCTATAGGTGACTCTTAGACTTCCACTTTACATTAAATTTCTCATATTACTGAAAATTACATAATTACATCCATAAATTATGTGGCAAATGATGACTCATATGACACCTTGAAGTGACACCTTGACAAGACAAGACATGATATTGATGACATGGACTTGATGATGATGTGAAAATGTCAATCCATGCTTCTCGTTTTTATCTTTGTGTCTTCTTGAAAGATGGTACATGCTCTTCCTCTTCTACCTCCATAAGGCTTGATGGTAGGGAGTCGTTACTATGATCTTGATCTTCAAACTTCTGTCAAAATCTAATGTCCCTTCAACTTCTTATTTAATGATCATCTTAGGTTTACAGCTTCATAAGTGTCTTCTAGCATAGTCTCCTTCTCCTTCTCTTCAACCATCATCCTGTCATATCGAGATTTAGTACCTGGAATTAGAAATAATTTGTGATAAGAGGACATCAATCTGAAAAACTCCTAGTTTAGCTTACTTCATGGAAATCACTAATTGAGCTCGAACTAGGTATTGGATAAGGAGGAAGGCTCGGAGATTGCATAGTGTGTGGTTCTAGAGGCAAGGAGTGAGGTGTTGATGCTTGCGAATACATAATGTATAGCACTAGAGGCCCAAGAAATAAGATTGCATAATTAAGGGTCATAGTGAGGCAGAATTTCCCACTATGACTGCACAATACATAGTTCAGGAGAGAGATAGAATCAGAGCATTACGCAGTTCATGAAGGCAGGGAGATAAACTGCTACTTGTAGCTACACAATGCGTAGAAATAGATTGATAGGGAGGCATGGTTGCACAACTCTGAAGGTCAAGAGGTTGTCTTTAGGCACTTTGACTATGCAATGAGAAATCCTTGGAGGCAAAGACTACAAATTTCATAGTTCCAGGGGGAAAGGGTGCATGCTTGAGGCTTGCAACTATGCAATGCATAGATTAAGAGGGAAGAGTGAGCTCAGGTTGGTTAGGCATGGAACTTTCCAGAATTTTACTAAGTGTGGGAACAGTAAGAAAGGGATGAAACCAAGGTTATAATTGAACATGATCACACACTCAAAAGAATTAATAACACAACACTAAACACTCAACATGAAAAATCAACATGGTCCCCTTAATGCGACAAAAAAACAACACTCTTGTCCAAGTGCGACACTTAAGATACACTTTTTGACGACAATGATGACACTAGTACGACATTGCATGAAAATTTGGGAACAAGTCTAATACATGTCTATATAATAAATAGGACCCATTAGTATTATAGTGGCCTCTTACAACACACCATAACTTTGCTTTCACAAAGTGCGACACTTCCCATGCCAAAAGATGACACTTAGGTTTTCTCCAAAAGGGACTAGAAAAATTAGAGGATATACATGGGATGAATCTTACTACTAGAAATGACAACTTGTAAGGTCAAAGTAGGCTTCAAAATTTGGATGTAGGCCAAAATTTGGAGGGTGTTGTAGTAGTGACAACACAATGGTAGGCCGCATGTCCATGGAAGCTTAATATTAAAATTTATAAATCCATTGAATGCATATGATATGAAACATATGGAATATAAATCACTGGAAATAACCTAACCTAAAATGATAAGAAATATGTTGATTTCAACATTTTGTAAAGGAAAAAAAATTTAGTCTACAATTCAACCTTCTTATCTCAAACATGGTCATTTGACATTCAGCATCATGATATATGAGGCAAGAAGGCAGCCATGATGCATCACACTAACTTATTAGCTTAGCCTATACAACCTTAGGATACTAGAATGTTACAAACTTTTTGGAGTTATGTTTCAAGTACATACATGCTTAATGGATAAGAGACATCTTAACAAAGCATAAGCAAGGGTCTGAGAGGAGCATGAACATAATAAATTTTGTTGGAACATATTTAAAATTTAAGGAGTGCTACACCTTAATAGAGCCAAGAGCCACATTTATAGAGTTGGGGGAGGCTAGGCCAAGGGGACTTGGTCCTTACCCCTAAGATAAATTAGAAATTTCCATGAGCCAGTGAGAAACATTCTCGTGAATCATTGAACCCAGATTGAAAAATCCTAACTTCACGCGGTTTGAGCTAAGGAATCTCAAATAGCATGGAATCCCAAAATCCCTAATGGTGAAACCATCTTCTAAAAGCATCATTTTTCCATCACCTTTGCCATTGTGAGTGACATGAGGTGCATTAATAACAGGGTAGTTGTCGAAATCATATCAAGAAAAAATGGGAGTGGGTGGTTCCCACACCTTCTTCCTTTATTAAGTGGGGTTATGTGACGCAACGCAGAAGTAGAACTCACAAAAACCCAATAATCACCACGTGGATCCCCTTTAAACTATAAACCGATTGTTTTCCTCTTTCCCGAAATACATTGAAAAATAATGCAAAACATTGATATTTACCTTTTTATATTGGTGTGCTTATCGTACACCGAAAGTCAATGCACTGATGCTTTGGAACCATCGATCTGGATCAGTGAGATCTGACGGTTGTAGAGATTTTGGGTGTAACAATAGACCAAGGTTTAACTGGCCGATATATGGTTTTATTCCCCTCCGCCTTTGCTACGTGGCAACGTTTCAATGGAATCGGGGATCAGACCTTCAAAACCAAATATAACTTTTAATGCGCCCAATAACCATTTACTGTAGCAAAAATGCTTGGTGATCCAACGATCGTGGTTGATCATGATCCAATGGTTGCGATTTAATCACCAGATCGCAAGTCACAATTTCCAATTACCAGGCTCCTTATGCTTCAAAGAGTTGATCCGATATCAGTCTTATGGACCCGATATGGTATAGATCCTCGCCTATAAATGTTTCAAGTCCGAATTCCAATTCCGACTATGTTTTGCGCTCGTATTTTGTGTAAACTGGGTTCTACACTTGCAGGGTCGAAACTACATAATAACCTCCACCAGCCTGATAAAGGTGATCCGACAGTGAGGATTTAAGTGGATCAAACAATATAATAAACTTGTCGATTATTCTTTTAACTCTGTGTTTCCGATTGTAAAAGTATGGAAACGGGGCAATCATTGATTCTCTCCCAAATACAAACAAATTATATGAAAGCATAATATGATTTCTGCAACTTTGATAATGAAATTACACAGACAGCATCATTTATTCATAAATAAAAGGGTTACATAGTCTCGGCCTTGGGCCTGATTACAACAAAATAAAAGACCTTTGTTTCCTACGAAATCCACACACAATTTTTCTCTCAATCTACTAAATCGACTCCTCAATCCTCTCTATTTTCATTACATTTTCCCTCCCTTTTATAAATTGGATATCACTCTAACTATGTCTAACAAATAAATCCCTATTTTTAATAAATCTAACAGCAAATCTTCTAATTCCTAGCTCTATCTCACATCTATGCTAACAACTCATCTTTAAGACTAAAATAAGATAATTTATAACTTATTACAATAATGAAATACAACTCATTTCTTGAGAGAACAAACCCTCTTAATAAAATTGCCTTTTGACCAATCAGGTCAATGAAATCCAACTTGTTTAGCCACAACATGTGAACAAACTTTCACATTGTTGGCTAAGTCTGGATGCTCCTGCATCAGACTCCTGGGGAAGAAAAGAATCGTCCTTCAAATTTTCAAGACTTACTCCATACTTCTACAATTTTGCTATTGTCAACCAGCTAGCATCCTCCACTGGTTGTCCTTTCCATTTGACTAGATATTGGAAATAAGTCTTTCCTCTGGTTCTTTTGGATACTCTTTTCTCCAAAACAGTGCCCACTTCTTTCTTAGTTGTCTTTGGCATTTGTTCTTCCCAGTTCACAATTTGAACTTCATCTCCTATAGTCTCCTCCTGTTGCTCTGTCTCTGCGTCTTTGTATGGATACAAATCTGCAACATTAAAAATGGGTGATATTCCAATCCCTTCTGGCAACTCAATTTCATATGCATTAGCTAAAAACTTTCTTACGATTTTACATGGTCCTATATTTTTCATTTTTAGTTTATTGTAAGTTTTAACAGGAAATCTTTCTTTTCTCAAATACACCATCACTAAATATCCCACTTGGAATTCTTTCTCTTTTCTTTTCATATCTACACTCTGTTTGTATTTGTTGTTGCTTTCCCGCAATCTTCCTTTGACTTCTTCCTGTAATCTCTGCATCTTTTCTGCAAACTCTTCAGCTTTTGCACTTCTGGTCTCCTGTTTGCCCAAATCCCTGAGCTCATACACACCTCTTGGATTCATTCCAAAAACAATCTGAAATGGACTCATTCCAATACTTTGGTTTAGAGTATCATTATAAGCAAACTCAGCTTGAGCTAGTGCTAAATCCCATTGCTTAGGATTTTGATACACTAAAATTCTCAATATATTTCCCAAGCTCATGTTTACTACTTCAGTCTATCCATCTATTTGAGGATGGTATGCTGAACTAAAACTGCGGTTGGCTCCCAGTTTCTCCCAAAGAGTTCTCCAGAAATGCCCTACAAACTTTGTATCTCTATCAGACACAATACTTACAGGAAATCCATGTAATCTTACAATTTCTGAAAAAAAATAGATTAGCTATATGTGTTGCATCACTAGTCTTCTTACAAGCAATGAAATGTGCCATCTTGGAAAATCTATCTACTACAACATAAATGGAATCATTCCCTCTCTAGGTTTTTGGTAATCCCGGAACAAAATCCATGCTAACTGCATCCCACGGTCGGTCTGGTATTGGAAATGGCTGATACAATCTTGCATTCTGACTCCTTCCTTTTGTATGCTGACATATCCTGCACTTCTCAACAAATTTCTTAACAACAGTCTGCATTTTCGGCCAATAATAAAAAGGATTCACCTGAGCAAAGGTTTTATCTTGTCCAAAGTGACCAGATAATCCTCCACTATGTTTCTCCTTTATTATGTTTTCCCTCATGGAACATTTGGGAATACAAAATTTGTTGCTTTTAAACAATAGGCCTCCTTGAATGAGATAATCCAACCACTGACTTATGTTATGACTCATTGGATTCTGAACTGTTGTATAGATATCTTTGAATTTTGCATCATCCTTGTACATTTCAATCATTTCCTCAAATCCTACAACACCAACTTTGAATTCTTGCACAATAAAACTTACCCTGCTCAATGCATCTGCTACTTTATTTGACTTACCACTCTTGTGCTTTATTACAAAAGTAAAGCTTTGCAAAAATTCTACCCACTTGGCATGTTTCTGATTCCACTTTGGCTGGTTATTGATGAACTATAAGGCATGATTGTCTGAATACAATATGAATTATTTTGGTAGCAAATAATGTCTCCATTTTTTCAAGGCTTGCACAATAGCATAAAACTCTTTATCATAAGAAGAATATTTCTTCTTTGCATCATTCAATTTCTCACAGAAGTATATTATCAGTCTTTGCTCCTGACTCAGAACTACGCCAACTGCAACTCCACTAGCATTTGTTTCTACTTGAAATACTTTCTCAAAATCAGGCAGAGTTAAAATTGGCTCCTCTGTGATTTTCTTCTTCAGCAGATTAAAATTTATGTCTGCTACTTCTATCCACTTGAATAGCCTATTGATATCCTTAATTGTTTCAAGAATGGGTGCACAAATCTGACTAAAGCCTTTGATAAACTTTCTGTAAAAACCTGCAAGACCATGGAAGCTTCTTACCTCAAATATACATCTGGGAGTAGGCTAGTTCCAAATTGCTTGGACTTTCTCTGGATCCATCTTCAAGCCTTCTTTAGAAACTACAAATCCCAAGTAAACTAGTTCTTCCTTCATGAAACTACGTTTCTTCATATTCATCAGAAGTTTCTCTTTCTGTGGAGTTCTTAGAACCAACTTAAGATGATCTAGATGTTCTTCTTTACTTTTACTAAAAGCTGGAATATCATCAAGATAAACAATAACAAACTTGCCTGTATACTCCTTCAAGACTTCATTCATTAATCTCATGAATGTGCTAGGTGCATTAGTGAGTCTAAAAGGCTTCACTAACCACTCATACAACCCACTATTTGTTTTAAATACAGTCTTCCACTCATCGCCTTCTTGGATTCTTATTTAATGATATCCACTCTTCAACTCTATTTTATTAAAGTATTTTGATCCACTCAAACAGTCCATTAAATCATCCATGTGTGGCAAAGGAAATATGTACCTGATTGTGATCTTGTTGATGAGTCTGGAATCTGTGCACATGCGCCATTCTCCTCCTTTCTTTGGACTGAGTACTATTGGTATAGCACATGGACTAAGGCTTTCTCTGATTAGGCCCTTATCCATCAGTTCTTACACCTGTCTTCCAACTTCTGCATTCCCTTGAGGATTTAATTTGTAAGCTGCTTTGTTTGGCAAACTTTCTCCTGGTATTAGATCAATATGATGACTAATACTCTTGATCGGTGGCAATGCATTTGGCAACTCATCCACAATAATATCAGCAAAATCATCTAACATAATTTTAAATTCTTCAGGAAAATCATCCAATTTTGTGGAAGTCAAAATTACCTTTGGTCTTCCCACAATAGCAAAATGCAACTCCTCATTCTTCACTACTTCCTGCAGCAGCTCCTTTCCACTTATCAGCATAATACTACTTCCAGGTGTTCCTTTGTCAGCATCGTCCTTCAATGGCAACAATGTGTGTTTAGTTCCATCCTTCTCCAGAGTATAAGTGTTTCTCCTTCCATCATGAATAGCTTTGCAATCAAATTTCCACGGTCTTCCCAAAAATACATGGCATACATCCATGGGCATTACATCACATAATATCACATATTTATACGTACCAATTTGTATCTCCACCTTGCATTGTTCAGTCACAATAAGTTGATGTCCCTTCTGTAACCATGATACCTTGTAAGGAGTAAGGTGCATGGACTCTGCTAGTTTGAGCTTGTCCACCATCTCTATAGAAACAATATTGTCAGTGCTCCCACTATTAATTATTACTTTGCAACATTTACCTTTGGATTTACAGGTAGTTCTAAACAAATTCTTCCTCTGTGATGGTTCTCCAATCTCCGGCTCTACCCTAAGCAAATTCCTTCTCAATAACAGTGATTCACCTTCTTCAGGGGGTTCTTCCTTTTCCATAAGTTGAGGTGGTTCTGGCTTTGCCTCAGCCACATTAGCATTCCTATGACTTGCTGGTTTATTATGAGGATAGTCCCATGACATATGTCCCCATTCTCCACATGTATAACATCGAACATCTCTTCCTCGCCCTCTTCCTCTGGGCACAAATCTTCCTCTATTAAATTCTCCCCTCTATGGTGGTCTGTTATTTGAGCTTCCTGCTTCATGTTGATGTTGTTGTCCCCTTGGTCTGGTAGTTCCCCTACCTCTTACTGAGCTTTTTCCTCTATTCCTTTGACTTTGTTTCCTCAATATCTTCTCTTCTACCTTCAAACCTGCTTGATAGGCTTCTTCAATAGTATTTAGACTCAACATGATGATCTCATCGCCTTCTCTGTCCCCTTTCTGTTAGGTCTTAGGGTTTTTTCCCTCTCCTTTTTGATGGTTTTCGGCAGTTGGTCCCTTTGTTCCTTGGATTTCTTCCTCTCATCCCTAATGCTTTAGTTTGGTTAGTCCTATTATTATTCGTCCTATGAGTTATTAGTAGGTTATGAGTTAATTTTGAACCATTGAATGTATTATCCTTATTTCCTTTTAGGGTTTCTTTTAATCAAATATTTTATAATCGGAATATTGATATTCATGAAATAGTTAATTTTGATTTCTACATGTAGGATTGGAAATAGTAATTACAAGTCTATAACATACTATTAGTATCTTTATCTTATTTCATGTATTTAAATGTAATAATATAATTATTTTATGATTCGATGAATAAATTATTAAATGAATATAGATTACTTAATAAATTATTAAATCAATTATGAAATTATGAAATTATACCTTGATAGAGGATATAATTCATTAATTTGGCTTTAAATGGACCTTAGATTTAGATGATAAATAAATAGTATTATTAAATAAATATATGATGTACCAATATTAGTTTGAGTTAGTTCGTTTTTTGGTACATATGCATACATTTATTAATAAACAAGCCATTAACAAATAATACTTTAGTTATAGAATTTACCTAATTTAACTAGTTTCTAAGAATAATAGTATTTTGAATATATCTAGAATATTAATTGTAATTAATATTATTTGAATAATAAATATAAATTACTTAATAAAATATAATTATTAATTAATATAAAAACATATATTAAATTAAAGTTCAATTGGGCCATTATTAAATGATAATTTATAATAAAAATTTTATTTATATTAAATAAAATATATGAATTATACAAGGATATAATTCTATATGAATTAGTTAGGTTTTTGAATATATATATATATACTAGTACAAGTAACAAATGAATATTTTATTATATAAATTACCAAATTTAACTATTTCCTAGAATAAAAATAATTAAAAATATAGCATTAATTTTATTGGTTTGACTTGGGTCATTAGGTCAAAAATAGTCATTGGCAATATAGCCGTTGGAGTCTCTGCACATACTATTTAAACAAGCTAAGCTGGATTTGATCTTCAACTTGTCCTGACGATGAACCACACTGGTTGGTTCGAAACGCGTCGACAAAAGAATACTTATGTGATTTCGCCGAAGATTCTCTAAACAAAGATGATCTCATCCTGGATGTCATACCTTAAGCCATTGATATATCTCCTGCTCTAATTCTCAATCTATAAAACTCTTTTTGTATTCTTTAGGCATAAATTTGGCTTTCATTTTACTTACCATTTTATCCCATTGCTTGATCTTGGACTTTGCTTTCCTCACTCTGGAGTAAGTAGTTCATCCCACCAAATAGCTGCATGACCCTTTAATCTGGTAGCTACAAATTTCACCTTCTTTTTGTCATTAGTTTCCTCTTCATAGTCAAAATATTTGTCCAATGAATTGATCCAATACATTAGCTCTTCTGTATTGAGACTCCCTTCATACATAGGAACTTCCATCTTTGCTTTTCCTCCTACTTTCGCCAACATCTTGATAACTATGGTAGTTTCATTGTCTTCATCTCTTTCCTCCTTAAGAGATTCTTCTGAAGAGCTCTCATCTCCTTCATCATGCGCTCTTTTCTAAGCAGTCTCAATTGTCTCCATTCTCGTACGCAGACTCTGGACCTCTTCCAGTAGAATTACATTTGCTTCAGGCCTTCCTCAACCAATGCCAGCTCCTCTCCTTGTCTCATTTTCACTGCAAACAACCCTTTCTTCTGCTTTGATACCACAAATGATGCAACGCGGAAGCAGAACTCACAAAAACCCAATAATCATCCTGTGGATCCCCTTTAAACTATAACCCGACTATTTTCCTCTTTCTCAAAATACATTGAAAAACAATGCAAAACATTGATATTTACCTTTTTATATTGGCATGCTTATCATACGCCAAAAGTCAACGCACCGATGCTTTGGAACCGTTGATCTGGATCGATGAGATCTGACAATTGTCAAAGATTTCGGGTGGAACAATAGACCGAGGTTTAACCGCCCGATATATGGTTTTATTCCCCTTCGCCTTTGCTATGTGGCAATGTTTCAATGGAATTGGGGGTCGAACCTTCAAAACCACTTACAAATTTTAACACGCCCAATAACCATTTACTGTAGCAAAACCGCTTGGTGATCCAACGGTCACGATTGATCGCGATCTAACGGTTGCGATTTAATCGCAAGTCACAATGTCCAATTTCCAGGCTCCTTATGCTTCAAAGCGCTGATCCGGTATTGGTCTTATGGACCCAATATGGTATAGATCCTTGCCTATAAATGTTTCAAGTCCGGATTCCAAATCCGACTATGTTTTGCACTCGTTTTTAGTGTAAATTGGGTTTTACACTTGCAGGGTCGAAACTACATAATAACCTTCGCCAATCCAATAAAGGTGATCCAACGGTCAAGATTTAAGCGAATCAAACGATATAATAAACTCATCGATTATTCTTTTAACTTTGTGTTTCTGATTGTAAAGTATGGAAACCGGGCAATCATTGATTCTCTCCCAAACACAAACAAAGCATATGAAAGCATAATACGATTTCAGCAAGTTTGATAATGAAATTACACAGACAGCATCATTTATTCATAAATAAAAGGGTTACAGAGTCTCAGCCTTGGGCCTAATTACAACAAAATAAAAGACCTTTGTTTCCTATGAAATCCACACACAATTTTGCTCTCGCTCTACTAAATCCACTCCTCAATCTTCTTTGTTTTCATTACGTTTTTCCTCCCTTTTATAAATTGGATATCACTCTAACTGTGTGTAACAAATCAATCCATATTTTTAATAAATCTAACAACAAATCTTCTAATTCCTAGATCTATCTCACACCTATGCTAACAACTCATCTTTGAGCCTAAAATAAGACAATTTCTAACTTATTACAATAATGAAATACAACTCATTTCTTGAGAGATCAAACCCTCTCAGTAAAACTATCTTTTGACCAATCAGGTCAATGAAATCCAACTTGTTTAGCCACAACATGTGAACAAACTTTCACATTGCTAGCTATGTCTAGATGCTCCTGCATCATTATGGCAGGTGTTCATTTACGCCATTTGTCCCCCCATATGGAGATAACCATCACAAACATATAAAAGGAACAAAATCTCTTTGTCTAAGTATCAAAACTCTTCTAAATAAATTGAATTTAGTCATATTTATCCAATGAGAGAAGGAATGATTAAAGGACGTGATCTATAAAACAATTTATTGCAATTAATTTATTATGATTCACTAGAGAGCTTCATTTTTTTTTTTAAAACCTGTAATGACTAAGTATAGAGTTTAACTTTTAACCATATTTACATGGTTCAAATTTTAAAATTGTATCATATTCAACCAACTATCTCTATATAATTTATATCTCTACATAATTCACATTTCAAATTTCAAATTACATGTAATTAAAAAAATTATGATACATAATATATTATTAAAATTTATTTTTTACAAAGACATGCTCCTTGATTGAGAAAGCTTATGGAGCTCTACATACTCTACCCTCTAGATTTAAATTTATAACTTTTTATAAGAAATCACATATTCTTAACTAAAGATCAATTGATTCTCACTATTTTATATGTAAAACATTTTAAGGAGTCTCACTATTTTATGTGCAAGTAAATTTTGATCCACTTTATACATTCAAAAATGCAACATAAACAAGGACAAATTACAAGTACAAAATTTGAATAGAAAGTTTACACCTAGACAAACAAAAAAAATGAAAAAAAAAAATTGCACTCTAAAAAAAGGTCTTGCCCACCTCCATTCATCTTTACGTCTCCATTCATCAAATCTTATCTGTAGTCCATATTAATAAAATCTACTCTAAATATATTCAAAACTTATTATACGTGTGGGCATGGTATAAAGAATGGTATAATGCATTCAGTTTTGCCTTTGGTATTAATTTGTCTTTGACCAAAAATTTGTGGAACTTATCCACAGTTTAACATTAGGAATTCTTTTTTTGTTATGTTTTATTATTATTTAAATTTATTTATTCTTAATGTGAGTGGTTGAGGTCTTATTATGGGTTGTTTAGTAACTTCCATTTTTAATAGTTACTAATTTTTTGTTTTAAGTTTTATTTCCATTCTATTTAATTTTTTTTCTATTATTTCTATTTTCATGAATTATAATTTCTTTTACAATATTTTCAATTTAAAATGACTTTTTTTTCTATTGGTTACTATTTTTTTTTAGTTTTATATACTTTTTTAATTTTTAACCTTTTTTAATTTTTATTTTTTTTCCTTTTTCTATTAGTTGCCATTAATAATTTTTTCTCCATAATTTTAATGAACAAAATTAAAGAGAAAAACATATTTTAAAAACATTTTGGCAATATAATTATTTTTTTGTCTTTTCCTTTGCCTTTTATTTTTTCTTTATTTTTCAAATACAATTCCTTTAATCATAATTTTTTTTTTTTTTTGTTAATTTTTAATTTGACTTTATTTTTTTCCCTTCACCTTTCTATAATTTTCAAAGCAACAACTATACAATAAATTTTCTATTTCAATCAATATAATTAAATTAGTAAAAAACAAATCTAAAAATAAGAAATTAATAAACTTTAAACAAAATTTGAGTGTACTTTTTTCCATTGTCTTATATATACACATCTCATTCTTCATTCTACTTCAAATTTTAAAGGCCTATTGTCATTATTCGAGGCATTCAAATATTATTGATTTGGAAAATGACAACTTTTGAAATTGAAGTTGACAATCTTTGTAATTTTTGTTTATTTATTTTGATTATTCTTAAATTGCCAATTACAATTAATCATTATTTTCTTGGCACTTGTGCCCAACCACTATTATGTTGCCTAAATCCTATTAATAAGTGAAATTTTTGTAAAAATATTATAGAAATTTAGTCATTATTGCTCATAAAAGTTGTCATTTAAATAATGGATGAAGAGTAACTTTGTTTTAAAAACAGTTTTGGATGGAATAAATGATTTTGATGAGAACATATATCCTTGCTTGTCATTGCTTTTAGTCAATAGTAATTATTCATTTTATATGGTGATGAGTTTTATTTTCAATTTCACAATAAGCATAGTAAGCATAGCATGTATTTAGAGACCTTGAAAGCCTATATTTGATTGATGTTATGGCTTGTAATTGAGAAAAACAAAATTGCTTTTCGCTAACTGTATTTTTTTTTTTAAATTGAGGTAGTTAACAAGTTTTTATGTAAATTATAGTTTTCAACACATTTTTTTATAAAAGAGAAGCCACAATGTGATGGGATTTTAGTTGACTTTTTCAACTAGATTTCAACAAATTGATAGATTATTGTTTTGCCACATTTTCTCAAAATAGTGAAATTTATGATTTCCTAGAAAGTGTTTTTAATTTTTTTTATATTAAAGTGTTCGGTTTTGTCTTTTAAATTTGAAAATCTGAACTTATTTTAAAATCTTTTTTTACAAATTACGAAAGAGCTAAGAGAAGAATTTTGTATTTAATTTTAACGATATAGAAGTTTTAAACATGTTGTTAGTTTTTGTTCATGAACATTGATTAGATTTTTACAATAATAATATTGAAAGAGATACAAATTTCAATATTGGTGTTACCTTGATTTTTTTGTTCTGCATTATAAGTTTAACAATACATAGAAGTTTTACTTTGAAATTGGTATCATCCTAATTTTTTATTTCTTATTGTAAGTCTAGCAATATACAAAAAAGTTAAACATGTTTTTTCAAATTTTTAGAGTTGCAAAATATCTAATTTTTTAGATGTTAGATTTTTACCATGTTAATACTAAAACAACACAAACTTCAAATTGATATTACCTTTTTTACATATTATATTTTTACCATAATAATACTCAAACAACACAAAATTGAAATTGATATTATTCGAATTTTTTTAATTTGTATTGACAGTCTTGCATATTTGAAGATGCATATTTGTACAATGTCCAACACATTAGTGGATCAACTTTTGTGCATGATTGTTGATTAGCTTTGGACCATAATTTTTTACATATTTGAAAATGCATGATTGTGCACTGTCTCCCACATAAATGGATTAGTTTGTTTGCATGATTCTTGATTAGCTTCAAAACTGGTATCATTATAATTTTTTTAAATAAAATTCTAAAGAAATAAAAATTAGAATAATGAAAAAATAATATACAACATATATTTTATAAATGTGTTTTTTTATTAGTATTATTGTTTTATTTATTTTTGGTCATGGGGGATTCGATGACAAAGCAATACCATATCATGTGCAATCATAATGGGGCATAAAAAATGAGGAAAAAATGAAATAATATATTGATCATATAATAGGTGGGTAAAGGGTTTTTATATGTTGTATAGCAATATGTGTATTATAAGGTATTGTTTATATAATACATTGGCTATGCAGAGGGAAAAAACAAATGGGATGGAGAAATAGAGGTTCAAGAGTATTGTGGGAGTTTGGAGAGTGGGAGGGAGAAATAAAAAAAAATATGGTAATTTTAGGTCCATAGCCTAATACATACAATTCATGGTAATGTTAAATTCTTAAAGTAAAAGTGGCATTCTCCTTTATCTTTCATTTATGAAAGATAAAGGAGAATGTCATTTTTACTTAAATTTTTAACATTACCATGAAATGACTCAGGATGTTTGAGAGTGGTTTTGACCTCATTAGATATGGAGAAAGTAGAATTTTAGATCTCACTTAAAATCCAGCAGACTTATTCATTTTCCAGGATTTCAGGATTGGGGGGATTGCAATGTTTCCATTGGATTTTGTCATGTACAAGGGTATGGAACTTGTATTTAATCAAGAGAACCAAGCCCTCTATGTGCCTTGATTGCAGTGACATTGGTCGTCAAACTCCTCTATCATGACCCTACTAAAAATGTACTTGTCACTCAAACGAAATATTGACTTGACATGCTACATCTTTTCTATGTTATGTTAATGTTAAAAGGGTGATATTAAAGACAAAGATCCCAAGATAGGAAATGATTTTGATGATATGTAGGTATTTGTTGTAGCATGATTTCTTTGGATGTTATAGGCCATCCAGAGCCTATTTGTTGATGTATTTTTGGTTAAGAGATGGGTTTCACTAGATGTTATTTTGGTTATCTGCACACTTACATGCTATATAGATGAGAACTTGTAATTGTGGACCTGTGGTTGATGAAGATTATAACTACTAGATAAATGATGTTATATGGTTTAATCCATGTTTTTATGGTTTTTTTATCATAAATTCATCATTCTACAAGATTTTTTTGACATATATGTATCAAAAAATATAAAAATATAAAAATATATATTATATAAAATTCACTCCCAAAATCTCTCCCAACTTGGGAGCTTTTGAAAATGGCACTCCTCGCTCATGCTTCCACTCCCACTTCCCGCTTCTACTCTCGCTTCTTGCTTTTTCTCCCTCTCCCAAACAACCTTTCTCTAGAATAAGCATGCATCACATTACTAATACCTCTATGATCTATGTCTAATGTGTGTGTTAAGATTTTTTACCTGTTTCTATGCTAGTGATCCTCCCAATGATGGGGTAGTATAGAAGACAACAAATATGGTACCTTCACCCTTTCCTTACATTAGTGACCGTTAGAGATAACACAGCGGAAATTTAAAAAAGATAAGACACACAACATTCAACCATGAAAAAACACAGAGATTTTAACGTGGTTCACCCAACCAATCTGGGCTACGTCCACCAAATAGAGCCATCGTCAATCTTATTACTCAACAGGAGATTACAAAAACAGATTTGCACATCTGGAATTCTTTTCCCTCACACCTTCTCATCATACATATCCTCTACGAGCTTACATTTTTATAGCTAGGAGTAGAAAACTGAATCATAAATTCACTCACAACAAATATAGGATGCAATAACTCCTCATCAGGAATAAATGGAGTTAAATTAGCAACAAATCCTATTTTTGTCACATTCATGAGATTTTTTTCCAAATTTAATTCCCATAACATCTCAACAATCTCCACCTTGACACCAATTAGCCTGATACCCTATTCCATTATTATTTTATCTTTTCTGCAAGCCAAGAGAAGCCAGACACCAGCATAGCTTCTCTAACAAAACTGGTTTCGTGAACATGTCTACACAGTTTTCCTTTGTATGCACTTTTTCAAGAGAGACTCCCCTTTCAGTGATAACCTGTCTTACAAAATGGTACTTGATAGGTATATGCTTTGATTGACTATGATAAGTTGGATTCTTAGCCAAATGAATTGCACTTTGACTATCAAAAAATAACTTGATGTTGTCCTGTAACCTACCAAACTCACCAAACAAACCTTTCAACCAAATCGCTTCTTTGCAAGCATGTGAAGTAGCTTTGTATTCTACTTTAGTAGTGGATAAAGCAACAATATTCTGTAGCTTTGACATCTAGCTGATAGCTCCACTTGCAAGAGTAAAGACATACCTTGAAGTTGACCTTCTCTTATCCAAATCACCTGCAAAATCGGAATCAACATATCTGCAAACAAATTCACTACTCCTGTTATAAGTGATACAGTAATCACTTGTGCCTCTCAAATACCGAAGCACCCATTTCACTGTTGACCAATGTTCTTTTCCTAGATTTTCCATATACCTGCTGACAACCCTAACTGCATGTGAAATATCTGGTCAAGTACAAACCATCCCATACATAAAACAACCTACTACATTGGCATATGGAATTAGAGACATATATTATTTTTCTTCATTTGTATTCGGACATAAAATTGAAAAAAGCTTAAAATGGGAAGCTAAAGGGACTGAAACAAGCTTCACATTATTCATACCAAACCTCAAGAGTATTTTCTCAATATACTTCTGTTCTGGCCACAGCTTACCATTGCTCCTATCCCTGAAAATCTCCATGCCCAAAATCTGTCTTGCTACTCCTAGATCTATCATATCAAATGTCCTAGCCATCTGAGCCTTTAACCTGTTGATCTCTGTTATGCTTTTGCTTGCTAAAAGCATATCGTCAACATACAACACTAAGATAATGAACATGCCATTACTTAATTTCTTAAAGTAAACACAATCATCATATTCACTTCTTATATAGTTTTGACTCATCATGAAAGAATCAAATTTCTTGTACCATTGTCGAGGTGACTGCTTCAAACCATACTTGAAGACAAATTTCTTGTTGCGATTTTGAACAAACCCTTCCGGTTGTTCCATGTAAATTTCCTCATCTAAATCTCCATGTAAAAATGCAGTTTTAACATCTAGTTGTTGTAATTCTAAATCAAGTAAAGCAACTAATGCTAACACAACCCGAATTGAAACAATTTTTACAACTAGTGAAAATATCTCATGAAAATCAATGCCTGCTTTCTGAGAAAAACCTTTTGCGACCAGCCTTGCATTGTACCTATCCTCTGTATCATCATCACCCCTTTTCAATTTGTAAACCCATTTACATCCCACGGTTTTTCTGTCTTTAGGAAGTTATACCAGATCCCATGTGACATTCTTGACTAATGCCATCATCTCGTCCTTCATAGCTTCTTTCCACTTATCACTTTTAGAACCTTCTACAGCTTCCTGATAGCACAAAGGTTCATCATCATTAGCGGTTAAAGCAACTGAAGTAACATAATCATCATACCTTTTAGGAGGACGTTTGATTCTCGTGGACCTCCTTAAAGATGTTCCTGGTACTTCCACAATTTGTTGATTATTATCTGTAGGAACTTCTTCATGATTAGCATCTGAAACACATTCATGATCTGCATCTGAAACTTGTTCATGATCTGAATCTGAAACTTGTTCATCTAGACTATCATCAGTATTTGAACTAGTTTCAAACTAAATGTGTTGAAGCTTAGATACATTATCCTGTTTCAATTTATCATCTACATCTGGAATTTCAAGTGAAGATTCATTAAATTCAACATCTCTGTTAATGATTATCTTGTGAGTAGTAGGATCCCACAACCTATATCCCTTAGTCCCATCACCATATCCAACAAAGATATATCTTTTTTATTTAGGATCTAATTTAGAACGCTAATGTTTTGGAACTAGAGCATATGCATCACAACCAAAAATTTTCAGTTTAGAATAATCACAAGGATGACCTTTCCATACCTCTTGAGGAATTTTGCATCCTATTGCAGTTGATGGTGATCGATTTATCAAATAACAAGCTGTAGAAACTACTTCTGTCCACAATTCCTTCTGCAAATTGGCGTTACTACGCATACTTCTTGCTCTCTCTAAAAGAGTCATGTTCATGTGTTCAACAAATCCATTTTGCTGAGGAGTATATACAGTGGTTTTATGTCTTTCGATCCCAACGTCCTTGCAATAATTAGCAAATTCCTTTGAAGTAAACTCACCACCATTGTCAGTTCTTAAACATTTAATGGTTCTTCCAGTGATGTTTCAACTAGTGCTCTAAACTATTCGAAAACTGTGAATACATTAGACTTCTTCTTTAACATGTATACCCACACTTTTTTAGAGAAATAATCAATAAAAGATACAAAATATGATGATCCTCCATATGAGGTTGTAGGAGAAGGACCCCAAACATCGGAATGGATATAATCAAGGATGCCCTTACTAGTATGTTTTCCAGTTTTAAACTTCTGCTTGCTTTGTTTCCCATATATACAATGTTTGCAGAAATCTAACTTAACAAACTTTAGACTAGGAAGTAACTTACAATCAGATAAAATTTTTAAACCTCTTTCACTCATATGGCCTAACCTTTTGTGCCATAAATGAATAGAATTACTGTCATTTTTAGATACTGTAGAAGCATGATCTAACTCTGTTCTTCCTTCTAACTGAAAAAGATTTCCAACCTTCTTTGCTTTCATTACTAGTAAAATTCCTTTATAAACTTTCATTACTCCACCTTGAATAAAGGTTTTATATCCATTAGTGTCTAGTACTCCTAGTGAAATGATGTTTTTTCTTAATTCAGGTATATGTCTTACATCAGTTAGAATTTTATTTGTCCCATCAAACATTTTAATCTGGATACTACCAATTCCCACAATGTTACATGGGACATCATTTCCCATGTAAACTACTCCATCATTGATTGATTTATAAGTTTTAAACCATTCTCTATGAATGCACATGTGATTTGACGCACCAGAATCTAACAGCCAATGTTGATCATGATTAGACAAACTAACTGATAACACTTCATCACTCATACCTAAAATGGATGCCGAACCTATATCTGTCGTGTTTGCTTCTTTCTTCTCTGTCGAAGAGTCTTCTTTGGATGTTTGTTGTCTCTTCCAACAGTCCTTCTTCAAATGTCCCGCTTTGCCACAAAACCAGCACTTTACCTTACTCTTCTTCCCTTACGATTTTGAACGCGAGTTGTTGTGCTTACTGAAGCATCTTTCTTTAGAATGACCTCTGACCATCATTGCTTTTGATGTAGAGGTTTCTGAATTTGACCTCTTCCTTGTTTCTTCGGACAACAGAGCTCCAACAACATCATCAAATTCAAGGGTTTCTGATGAACTAAGACTTATAGAAGTAACAAAATGATCCCATGACTCAGGCAATGAACATAATAAAGTTACAGGTTTATCTTCTGATTCAAATTTTACTTCTATACTTTCTAACTGCACCAAGAGAGTATTAAAGGTATTCAGATGATCAGTTATCATTGTACCTTCCTTCATGCACAAGCTGTATAACTGTCGCTTCAGAAGAATCCTATTGGTTAAGGATTTTGTCATGTACAGCTTTTCAAGCTTTGTCCACAAACCAGCAATAGTTTTCTCTGACACGATGTTAAACAAAACATCATCCGCCAAACATAATCGAATGCCGCTCAATGCTCTTTCATCCAAGTCATTCCATTCATCATCTGTCATGGTGTAAGGTTGTTTGGCTTTTCCCAATGGTGCCTTTGCCACGCCTTGTTGCACGAGTAGATCATACATCTTCACTTTCTAGATCTCGAAGTTGTTTTTTCCATTGAACTTCTCAATCTCAAATCGAGCACTTTGTGTTTTTGCCATGTTTAGTAGCTCCTGTCAAAAAATCTCCAATTTCAAAAGGAATTAGTGTTGATTAAGAAAGCCCTTGCCTTATAATATCATGGCATATTACCATTTAAAAAACGAAATATGATATAGATATAATATCCTATATAAAAACTTCAAATCGACTTTTTATAAAAAACTTCAAAGCTGTTATGAAACACCAATGGTCTACGCTAAGCATATTTTATAATTTAGAAAAACCGACCGAAGCGAGAATTAGCTCAAACATATAGCCAGTAGAAGTTTCAAATGGAATATTTTCGAATTTATTAAAGATGTACACCATTTAAATTGAAACTTCAACGACATTTCGTAACAATTTTATAAAAACTTCAACGGTTCAATGGAATTTTAATAATCGATCTAAAAAAAAAAAAAAAAAAACTTGAAGACACCATGCAGCGACCTTTCACCGCTACAAATTCACCAGTTAACAGCGCTTTGCATAGCTCTGGTCTTCACATAGATCTGCATGGACAATCAACAGCCACAACCACGCAGTTCCAACCTCCAACAGTTCACGTGCTACACAATTTAACCTGGCCACGCAGTTCAACCTCCAGCTCTTGTGCTACGCAGTTCAATCTGGCCACGCAATTCAATCTCCAGCTCACATGCTATGCAGTTTGCAGTTCAACCTCCAGCACATGTGCTATGCAGTTTGTCCTTGTAGTGAATTATGTCCAACGGATCACCACGATCTTCATAAGCCACCGAGTTGAGCCGACAGCCTTAGTTGAGCTTAGCGGAGTCCAGCTCGCTCAACACAGTCGCAGGTCTAGGGATCTCAATTTACAGCGCTCCTCTCCACACAACATATACTCAGCAAGTAAGCAGCATACACAACCCTCTGATACCAAGTGTTACAGATAACACAATGGAAATTTAAAACAAATAAGACACACAACATTCAACCATGAAAAACCATAGAGATTTTAACGTGGTTCACCCAACCAATCTGGGTTACGTCCACCAAACAGAGGCATCGGCAATCTTATTACTGAACAGGAGATTACAACAACAGATTTGCACATCTGGAATTGTTTTCCCTCACACCTTCTCATCACACATATCCTCTATGGGCTTAAATGTTTTTAGCTAGAAGTAGAAAACTGAATCATAAATTCACTCACAACAAATATAGGATGCAATAACTCCTCATCAGGAATAAATGGAGTTAATTTAGCAACAAATCCTATTGTTGTCACATTCATGAGATTTTTTTCCAAATTTAATTACCAGAAAATCTCAACAGTGACGAATAGGTTGAATGAAAGTGAAGGAGACAGTGATACATACTATTGCTTGGCGGAGGGCACATACATGCCATAGGAGATAGTAAAATAGACTATTGTTTGGAAGAGTGTGCATGCATGCTAAGGGCACGCATGTCACACCTTAAATTAATTCTAGTTTAGATGTTGTTTCAAATTTAGCAATTTCTGTTTTGGATAGATTTTTTCTATTATAAGAGCTTTTATTTTGTTATTTTTATCATGCGTGATATATTCTTACTAAGAGGGTACATATCCTTAGTCAATTAGAATACTTATGCATAATAAATTCCCATCTCAGGTAGAGAACACAAATCTCAAGGAAGGGATGCATTATTGCATGCTCCAATTCATCTTTTGATGGAGACACACTTACTTGGAACTCTTACCATGTAACTATGCTGCACTAGGTGATCATGTTAGGGCAATGATTTGACAAAGTCCAACTAGATAGGATTTTTCATGTGTCCATATTCATTGTACTTCATCTCTTTTCCTATTCTATAAGCAAGATGAAAGGTGTGTCATTGTGTTGGTTATTGAGGTTTTATTTTGAACTATAGTAGTGTATATTTTTCAGTATTCAATAGAAGATAGATGTAATTGAGAATTCAAATCTATGTATTTTACATTCAAATTTTCCACAATATGTATTTCTAAATAAACCAACTTATCTCTGCCTCTTTTTTATTGAAACTTTCAAGTTTTCAGCTACCTTGTATTTAGGTTATTCTTTCTAGGTGCAAAATCTTCTTACCATCGTTAACGAAAATAAAGGGATATAAATATAAAGGGGTGTAAAAAATGTTAATGAAAAAAAGAATACATACAATATCTAGTGAAAGTAGGGGCTTTTTAAATTGGGAATGTGTATTGGGTTAGTAGTGTTAGGGGGTTAAATAAAGTGATTTTTAGAGGTATTTTCCAATATGTAATAAGATTAAGGGTATTATTTAGTATACCATGAATGCATGTGCTATGTTAGAGGTTCATTGAGTGAAGCCCCTGTGTTTTTGGTTTGTTATATTTTCTCAAAACAATGAGGTTTATAATTTCCTTGAGTATATTTTGAACTTTTTTTACAAAATGTTTGGATTTCAAATCTTATAATGGAAAGTGTTTTTCAAATATATTTTAGAACATATGTAAGTCATTGGCCTCCAGCTGCACTCTATGCATTTCTGGGAGACAATGCCCAGTCTTGGCCACTGGGACTGTGCAATGTGCAATCCCAGCCAAAAATCAAGCTAGTCTGAATTGCGTATTGTGCAGTTCCAGTCCATACGAAACTTCACTGGAATGCACTCTGCGCAGTTCCAGTCAGCAACACATCTCACTAGCAGTTGGGACTGCACAATGCACAAATCTAGTTGACAGTCCCCCGCCTCTGAGAATCACTACTGCACAATCTTGCCTAGCAGCCACCCAATTTGTTGCATGATCGATCCTTGAATTGCTTTGTGTTTTAAGATGACATTTTCTTGTCGTGAGTGTCCGCTTTGTCTCCAGGTACATTAGGTGTTGAGCAGTCTCTCAATGGTACAGGTATCATGGTTTCCAAGAGAGGTGGATCACAGGATACTATAGGAAGCACTGGGGACGTGGTTAAGCAGGGGCCAATGAACTTGCCCATCTATGAAGACACACAGTTGTTCGTAGAGAAGGGCATGAAGATCACATGGCAAGAAATAAAGGACATATTTGTAGGCATTTTCAAGGAATATTTGGAAGATCAACAAGTCTATGTCAACATTCACAAGTCAAGCTTGTATAGGGTTGCATGTGGGTACCTCGTCTTCCTATGCGTGGATATCATTCACTGGGTTGTCTCACATACCAATCCCAAGGCGATAACATTGAGAAATACCGGTGGGAAAAATCTTGCCACCTTCAGGATGGAAAACTACCATTAGATGTATCACTTTCCACAACCGGTGAACCACATGGATGCATTGTTCTTCACTCCCAACAACAATGTAAACACTAGAGATATCATGAAGCATTGGGTAAAAGAGCCATCAAGTTTTAGGATGACACCCAACCAGGTCTACAAGACGAAGTCACTTCGGAAGGCTTACCAACTCCTGGTCATCTTCGCATGTCGCTTGTATGGTTAAGAGAGCATGGAGACCTTCCCACAAATATGGGTTGTTATGTTAGATTAGTTGGAAAATGAAGGAAGGCCTTTCAACTGGTCGAACATGTTGGCTCTTCAGCTGGAAGTGCATTTGTCTAATGCCCAGAGTCCACCTAAGGATGAGCAAGCAAGATTCTTTATGTCTGAGTACCTGCTTGATGTAATCTGTGCCAAATAGTAGTTACCTGGAATTGGTTGGACATGGAAACCATAAGAGGATGTTATGAACATTTATTTCAAGTTTCTCTCTGAGTGCAACTACAGAGGATTCATGGCGAGGTTGTTTGACCACTTCATCACCACGTTGTACAAGATGATATACGAATAGGATCAACCTTGCATGTCCCAAGAAGTGATGCAGGCATTACTTAAAATTGTAGATTGGTATGCCTCACTTAGTGGCACCTTCATTAGGATTTTTGGCATGGAGAAGCCTATTTATGAGCTACCAAGGCTTTCCACGGACAAGTTAGTCATGCAAGAGGCTACATACCACATCACTACAGGGTTATCAACAGGACTACATAGGAGGAAGAAGGTACCATGGCCCACTCTTCCTTTGCAAATTGGGTTGTACGAGATACGTACCTTGAAAGATGTGGATGTCAAGGCCGAGGACTTGAAGAAGTTTAGGTTTGACACCAATAACTTCAATCCATATGATTCCCACTACATATGGAAGAACCACTTTGCGAAGGTGTACTACCCATGTATCCACAGGACATGTCATTGGCCAGAGGAAGATCCTTGGTCATATTGCTATAACTCCTCTAGGCTCAATGAACGGTCAGCATGGCTGTAGAAAGGGAAGCAACATTACAGGAAACAACACCACAAGAAGAAATAACAAACAACAATGAGTAGTAAACCGACACAAGACAAAGGTAAGAGGAAGGTTTCCAAGAGTGTAGAGGCTGACCAAAGCTACAAGTTCAAAGAATATCTACTTGTTGAGAGAGTAGCTTTGGAGATAGATGCGAAGAGGTGACAACGTGAAAGGAGAGTAGAGCTGAAGAAGAGAGAGAAGCAAAGGTTGGAAGATACAGAGAAGAGATTGCAGGAGATGGAGAAGAAGTTGAAAGAAGAACAAGAGCTCAGGAGGAGAGAAAAGGAAGAAAGGTAGAAACATGAATAGGAAGAAGGACAAGGCACACTGATAGAGAAAATTGTGAAGATATAGGTTGAAGACGTAGAGCAGTCAACAGATGAAGAAGATGACAAGCAAGTGTAGGTTCGGGAACTTTCTCAGTAGGTTGAGTAGTTGCTTGAGGCAATAGACATGGAGACGGAGCAGGAGCTGCAGGTCCAAGACACCAATCTCATGTCAAGAGCATCCGAGGTCACACCATTGTCTACACCACCTCCAGAATCACAACCAGTCCCAAGTAAGCAAGGATAATTTTTTCTCCTTGATGATGATCTAGAGATGGATGTGTACAATTTGGCATTGGACGAGTCACAACAAAGGATTATACAGGCACAAAGAAAGCAGCTCCTAGACGATCATACATCACCTGTGCACATAAAAGAAAGGGTGATTGTACCAAATGCTAAAAGACATCCAGTTGCCATGGTCAAGGCTTCTAATGCCTATGTAGAAGCCATGAGTTCAATGGTCAAGTTCTTGATAGCAGGGAATGATTTTAATTGTGAAGGACTTACAAGAGGCTAGGCCAAGAAAAGAGCAGTCCGCAGGATCCTCCATGAGAAAGATGAAGAAAGCAGTAGTGGCGGAGATATCAAATTTGGAGGCCACCATGAAGACAATGTATAACAGATTTGTCACTGTGCACAAAGTGGTTGTCCATCTATGCGGCTTTCAGCAGCAGTGTGTGCTGATAGAACAAACTCTCAAAGACATTCATATTGTTATTGTGCACATGTAAGAACGAAAAATGAGGTATAAGGGAGCCCTACTTTGCTTGCACAAGAGGATGAATCTAGAGGCTGATCTAGACAAAGCACAAATTCGACTGTTGATCCAGAACTATGACCAACTCCCTCCGCTCATCACTAGCACTGAGGCTTCCTATGCATGGTTGTTCACGAGTATGGATGTCATAGTGTGAGTGCACAAGATCCCTTCCATTAGAACCCTCACCCAAGCCATGCAGAAGAACCAAGACATGGTGGATGTCGAAAAGTACATAGAGAAGTAGATGCGTGAAGCCATCAATGATGACTTGTAGCTCAACACAGAGAACATGAAAAAGTATATCGGTGGTCTAGCCACACTAAGGACAATGTTGCGCATGCTTCAAGATGAGCTGGATAGAGGTTTCAAAACCATATACCCAGAAGCCATGGAGGAAATAGTTTGCTTTGACAAGGACATCACCAAACAGTATGGGGACACAATAGCACAATACCAAGCTTGGTACTAGTTTGTCATCGAAGACCATCATGAGGGGGTTACCGAGTTGGTCTTTCCCCAAGAACCCGAGTTATGTTATTTGTCTCTTCAGTCCGACTCAAGCCTATTTTATTCCACATGGGTATATGTGGAAATTGTATTATTGTAAACATAAAATTTTTAGAGGACCTGGACGAGGGAATCTTTGAGGAATCTAGGGGGAATCTAAAAGATTCCTTGAGCCCAGATTCTCACTTTCTCAGAATTCAAAAATTGGACAGTTGATTTTGCACTATTCTATGCCACAAATTTGATGGTTCACTTAGATTTCTCATTTTCTCATTCTATTCTTTAGCCACTTTTCTAAGTGAAATGCAAGTGTCAGCATTCATGTGCGAGCAGCCATTTCCAGTGATTGATGTCGTGAGATTGCTGGCACGAATAGCTTTAGCAGTTTGACATCCACTTCTTCAGATGGCCCTCGGATGTGAGGTATATGCAGTGTTCATGTACTTCTTCTTCATGCATTGTGCTGCACAAATCCTTGTTGATGTTTGATGTGGGATCCTGTTTCTTACTCATTTTTATGGTTCCTGCTTGTTGTGACACGGAATCGCCTATGTGATGTACTTGTTGTCATGATCATCATGTTGTGTTTTGAGATCCCTTTGTTGTATGTTGACGGGATACTTATGTTGTCATCATGCATGTTTGCATTGAGATCCCTTTTATGCCATGTTGGCGGGATGCTCATCATGCATGAGTTTATGTCATACTAATAGGAGTCCATTTGACTGAGATTTCCTGTAGCGAAAAATCTCTTGGAGCCACATCATCACTATCAACAGCACTTAATGCAGCAGCCTACACCATCTTGAAACCAGGGCCTGGAGACATAGTCCCTCTTGGACGAACTCCATTATTGACATCTTATGTTTTCATGTGCTGATGATTGTCATGTTCCTCTTCTTTATAACATGCAGATGTATTCATTAATGTTCTTTTAAAAATGCAATTTAACACATCATGAAAGTAAAAGGTCTTGGAAGGGTCCTTTGTCACACCCAGACCTGGATCAAGTGGTATCAATGTGGTCTTTGCGTTGATGTGAATTGCAGCATGAACAATGGAAGGTGTAGCGACAGAGGATGAAAAATAAATGTACGAGACCATGTTCAAAATTTCCAAAAGGGTAGAGATAATGTATGAAACTCTACAAAAAAAGACAGAGGAAAAGGAGCGATTGCAGCTTCAGTTGCAAGCCACAGAAGAGGCCATGGAAACACTGAAGAAAAACAAACATAATCTTCAAACAGAGAACGTTGAATTGAAGATGCATCTACATGAAGAGAAAGAGGAAAAATAGAGTTTTCTACGATAGCTACAAGCAAAGGAAGAAGCCTTGGAAGAGCTGCAGTGTAACCCATGCGAGGTAAAAAGTAGTTCTCCAAATTCATGTATGTTTCCTGATGATGATTTCGCTGTTTTTGAAAATCATACCACAGGAATTGGCTCCAAAATGTTGAAGAAAATGGGTATGAGGGAAAAGGCTTGGGCGTTAAAGGCCAAGGCATTGTCAACCCCATCAAAGTAGAGGAATTACCGTGTCGAACAGGACTTGGGTATGTCAGAAAGGAAGTTGGGGAATGTGCCACGACAGTTAGCGAACCACCAACAATGGATGATGAGCATCCCTCATCAATTCTTTCCAAGTCGACAGAGGAGGTAAAAGATGTTGATTTCCTTTTAGTTTCATCTTCACATAGTGTGAGTTCTATTGGAGATTTGGAGATCCCAATTACAGGGACAAACAGGAGGCTCCTTACAAGGATGAGGCATGAGGAGAAAGAAGAACTTGGCATTAATAACCAAGGCATAACTCAAACTTTGGAGGTTGTGCATGAACATCGATTTGCAGGCTCCAAATACACTAAAGGAGAGTGATCAAAGGTGTCAGAGGCATTCGAGACATCGTTGAGATCGTCGAGGAAAGAGAATGATGGGAACACATCCCCATCATCCCATGATAGTGCCCATTGTAGGGAGAGAGGTGAGGCAAGCTCTCATCGCCATACTGACATCAGAGACAACAAGGGAAGTTATAACCACCTTCGATCTTTGAATGTTCATTTCGATTATGATCATGTTGATAATAATGAACATAAAACATGGAATAGAAAAACATGTACCTTTTGTGGACTACATAACCATACATTTTCTAAGTGTTGGAAAAGAATGGCAACACACAAAAGGATGAGGCGTGAAAGACCCTCTCAACAGCAGGTAAGGAAACAGGTTAAGAAAATCTGTAGGAAGAAGATGTATTGCAGTAAGTGCGACAGAAATGGCCATCAAAGAGCCACATGTTGGAGGCTCCATCCAGAGTAGCGCCTTAAAGACAAAACATCGATGCATGAACCAGGTGAAATGATTGTTTGACAAGCAAAACCGCCACAAGGAGGCAACCCATTCTCATTGATAAGTGAAAAATGGTTTCTAGACATGTTGTCATTTCATGGTTGTGCTTTTGTAAATCATTTGTTGCATTTTAAAATGTAAAAGTGATGATGTGTTTTCCATCACTTGTTCAGCAACAATGATGTCTGGTCTTATTTTGAGTTGCAGTTTAAACTCTAAAAGTGATGTTGTGTTTCCATCACTTGTTGAAAGCAAAAATAGTGTTGGTCTTGTTGTCATAGCTGGGGTATTGCGTCCATATTGTTGTAAACTTGACCACCGAGTATGTGTTATAAACTCATGGCAAGTGTGGGACATTTGGGTCATTAGTTGATCATGTCAATCAAGCATGTAATTTAAAAACAATGTACTACAGGATGCAGAGGTGGTAGGTGTCGGCTCATCGCCTAAGGCTCTGAAGAACAAAGGTGAAGCAGATGGAAGTGAGACCTTCTGAGGACGCTTGTGATGCAGACAAGGTATAGAGAAGTTGTAGAGTATTTTTCATGCTTTTGGAGGACCAAAAGCTCCTCAATGGGGAGGATTGTTCCAGGTAGCTCTAGAGACACACACAAGACAAGGAGGACTCAGGAAAGCTCAAAAACAAAGTGATCAGAATGCTTTTCAACTAGGACTAGAGTGTATATCTCGTCGTCCTGATCACGACAGTGCAAACGGTTCGTCAACCCGAGTCCATATGCGAAAGTTAGAAGCAGTCAAAGTTGGGTTGACTTTTTGATGACTGGGCAGGCTTAAGGAGGCCACAAGTTGGACCTTTTCTGGCCAACTAGGGCCAAATTCCGGGTGAAATTTTGGGGTCATTAAAATCACTCCTACAACTAAAATTCGAATTTCTTAAAAATGGCATTTATTTTGTTATTAAAAACAATATATATATATATATAAATATATATATATATTAATATAATATATATATATATAATATATAAGAATATTAATATAACCTATACAATACATAGAAACATAAATACATATATAAATATACATATATATACATATATAACAATATATAAATAATATACACATATTATATAATATATATATATATTATATAATATATATATTATATTAGATATATATAGATACAGAGAGAGAGAGAGAGAGAGAGGGGCGAACCATGACCTACCACCCATCGCACTTACAATAAATTAATATATATGGTTATATATATATATATATATATCCAACCGTATGCCATGTTTGATGAGAAGGTCGGCGGGGATTGAACCCGCCTAGCCCACGTGGGCCGGCCCCCACTTGGCAACCCCATGAACAAACCAACCAAAACACCACGCCACCAACCAACAAACCATGCGCCCATTTAATACCAACAGCACACCTACGGGAGTTAAGGGGTGGGTCTCCTAATGCGAAGCCGACCCCCCTAATAAAAAAATATATATGTTAATTTAGGAGGGGTAGGATTTGATCCCTCGACCCCTCCTCAACCAATTTCTATTTTCATCGTTACACCAAAACCACTTTGTTGGTAAATCTACCATGAAACTTATATAAACCCATCATTTTTCAGTGTGCCCAAGCATGGAGGAGTAGGAGGCGCGACATGGCTTTCGAGACAGAGGAGGTAGAACCTTGACATGCATTTCGAGACAGAATGTTCTTTGATGCCCGAAGATTCTCCGAGGAGGTAAAAATTCTTTTTATCAGAATGTAACCAAGTTTATATTCAATTTTCATAGATTTTCATAGGGAAAATCATGGCAAGGTCAAATTCACCTTTTGAGTAGCAAATTTGCAGATTCCCAGCAGAGGGAATCTTTGAGGAATCTTGAAGGAATCTTCCAGATTCCTTGGATGCTGAAATTCGCCAGAGTCATAATATAGCCAACTTTACACTCATTTTTCTCAGAATTCTGAAAGGAACCTAATGACACAGCTAGAAATTTGATCTGAGCAGCAGATTTTCAGAGGACCCAGACGAGGGAATCTTTGACGAATCTAGGGGGAATCTAAAAGATTCATTAAGCCCAGATTCTCACTTTCTCAGAATTCAAAAATTGGATAGTCGATTTTGCACGATTCGATGCCACAAATATGATGGTGCATTCAGATTTCTCATTTGCTCATTCTATTCTTTAGCCACTTTTCTAAGTGTAATGCAAGTGTCAACATTCATGTGCAAGCAACCATTTCCATGCGATTGATGCCGTGAGATTGATGGCACGAACAACTTCAACAGTTTGACATCTGCTTCTTCAGATGGCCCTTGGATGTGAGGTATATGCAATGTTCATGTACTTCTTCTTCATGCATTGTGTTGCACAGATCCTTGTTGATGTTTGATGTGGGATCTTATTTCTTACTAATTTTTATGATTCCTGCTTAATGTGATGCGGAATCGCCTATGTGATGTACTTGTTGTCATGATTGATCATGTTGTGTTTTGAGATTCCTTTGTTGTATGTTGATGGGATACTCATGTTGTCATCATGCATGTTTGCATTGAGATCCCTTTTGTGCCATGTCGGCAGGATGCTCATCATGCATGAGTTTATGTCATACTGATAGGAGTCCTTTTGACTGAGAATTCCTATAGCGGAACATCTCTTGGAGCCACTCCTGCGTGAGGGCATTTTCCTTGTATGACAGCGACATCATGTCTTATGTACATCATCACTATTAACAACACTTAATGCAGCAACCTACACCATCTTGAAACCGGGGCCTGGAGACGTAGTCCCTCTTGGATGAACTCCGTTATCAACATCTTATGTTTTCATGTGCTGATGATTGTCATGTTCCTCTTCTTTACAGCATGCAAATGTATTCATTAATGTTCTTTTAAAAATGCAATTTAACACATCACGAAAGTAAAAGGTCTTGGAAGCGTCCTTTGTCACTCCCGAACCTAGATCACTACTCTGATGCATGAATCTATATGTTTCTCTGTTTTATATGACCGCAAGTAGAGATATATGCTTACGCGAAGATAACCATAAATGCATGTTAAAGTAACCAATACTTAAGTGAATCGGGGTAGATATAGAAGCAAGAGTAATTACAAGGGCGTGTAAGTGCATGATCTATCTATTTAGGGCCCGCGAAGGATGATTAGAGACTTTCGCAGAGGTTTTGAGGACTAATAAGAGAAATAACTTGATAAACCCTAGAGGGCTTATCGATCTGCGCGTAGAAAGGTTAGGGAAAATAACCAACATCACAACCATCTTAAGGTGTAGAAACTTGGTTCCTGCATCTCCCCATACTACTTCAAGTGAGACTTCAATCCGCACTCCACACATTGATGTTGTAAGGGCTAGTAGTGTAGGGATTTGCTTGGCTACTTAACGTTGAACTTGGGTCAGGGCCCATCAAGCCAACAATTTGATTAAACAATGAAGGCTGACTATAGCATTTGGGTCCTTAGCTCTACCCAATCTACGAATACCTTCATGTAAAAGGAAATTCAAAAAGAAAGGTATGTTTAAGACCATTTTTTGTTTTAAAGATGCCAATAGTTTGAGATGGTGTGGTCTTACCACATCATGGGAACCGTCACATGTAATGCACCTTTGGATTATGTCTGTAAGCTCCCGTGGTTCTCAAAATGAAGTGGGGTGGAATATTTTTCCTTTGCGGACCAATTATTCACCAGGATCTATTAACAATTCCATCGCACTTTGGAGTCCGATATGCTTGTCTATCCATTTCTCTCCTTCCGTGGAGAGACCTGTAACTTCTACCAAGATCATTTCATTGACTAGTATTCACTTACCTTTAACCGTTGTGACTTCATTATGCAAATTCTATAAAATTTATAAAGACATAACATTATCAAATTCTTGCAATCAAGTGAAATATACAAGCCAACCCACCTTATCTAAGATTGATCGAGATTTCTCAATAACCCATAGTGAAACAGGCTCATTTCAGATGGATTCACCCCCATTGTTGCTGGTTTGGAATACAGTGTTGCAAAGAAACTATATGCAAAGTTGTTTCAATCTAGAATTCTTCCAATCGAATGAGCAATATGGCAGAGTAACATCGTCCATTGCGCTTTTATGTGACGGAACTTGCCATATTTGTTAATTGTGCTTAGTCACGTCATGCATGTGTTATGCCTTACCACCTCCTAATAGGAAAGTTTGACCACGACCGAAAAAGTTATGGAAATTAAATGTTCACATGGAAGAAGTCATTATCGTAAAGGGGAATGGTCAAATCAGGTGCAACCAAATGGAAGAATTAATTAACTGTCATAAATGCGTGGATTGGTGACGTATAGTAATCATTAGGAACTTTTAAAGATCATGATTATAACGATATCCCATGTAAAAATATTGCCTTAATAAATGTTGGGCACTAAGATGACTCTTTAAAATCAACTTAATCCTGCCTTCATTAATCTTATCAACCTAGGATTCATCTCTTATTTCAAGGCTATCAACACAATATATGCAAGAATATGTTCTTATATTATGAAAGAGTGTGAAGTTATTTCTACGGAAAAGTTACATTAAACATTATCCTAATTCAATCATTGCAGAGACAAATGGTGACAACAAATAATACTCCTATAATTACGATCTTATGAAAGAAGACTGTTTCAATTCATCAACCATTCTATCTATCCTTCAACAAATCCTATGCATAAGGAAGACTAGTAAATCACACGAATGCTTAAAAGTATTACTTCTTTAAGATAACTTATGGAATTCACAAACTCAAACCTTACATTCACGTAACACAATTCAATCACCAATTTCAGAAGATGCATAACAGAATTACAAGATACAAAATTCGATTGATTATCTACCACGAAAGAAAAGGCAAGTGAATAGAAACACAACTAATGCGAATGTGGAAACGTAACTAACTAATAATGATACATAAGAAACAGTAAAACCTTCGGTGACTGGGCCCACGGTCTCCAGAAGTATTGTCTTAGATAAATTCGATATTGAGGACTAAGGTAAGATCTTGTGCAAATTCATTCACTTCAAAGAGTTTTACACAATGGCCTTGAGAAAGCTCAAATTTAGATTGTTGTATCCAATATACAATGAAAAATTAATAATCAAAAAGCTCCTCTGTCTTTTCACTTGTTGCCAGCCTTCATTGTTTTTTGGTTAAGGCAAAGTAATTTTGGTTTGATGTTGGTATATGTTTGGCATATTTTTTGTTGATGTTTTGGTATATGTATGTATATGTATACGGATGTAAATACCACCATGAGCTAAGTTATAAAGCTCCAATAAGTGATGTGAGTTTCATATTATTATGGTTGTTATCTTGTCATGATGTTTTTCTTTTGAGCAGGTCTTTCATTGTAAATATTGCAACGAGCTAAGTTATAAAACTACATGGGCAGTATGTTTGTTTTTAAGTGGTTTTATTGATTTCATGGTGTGGTTTAGCACTAAGGACAATGTTGCCCAAGGGGGAGGGTTCTGTAACAACCCTGGTGAAAATTTCATGTAATAAAAGTTAATAAAGGAAAAATAAGACCATGGTTAAGGGATACTTATTCCAAGCTTAATGTTGGGAAAAAAATATCCTAGTGGGCATCACTGGATGTGTGTTTTGGGTAAAGAAAATTGGCAAAGGCTAAGGCAAAGGAATTAAAAGGAAAAAATGAATTTTTGGCATATTTATTTATGAAAATAAAGAAAAATAGGAGAAAAGTAAGGTGAAAAGTCACGAGTTGCATGTGAGGAGGAAATTGAAGGAAAATAATGGAAAATAATAAAATAGAAGGCTCGTTAATAAAAAGGCTTCAGAGGATCAGTTGGTAACATTTTGGTTAGTTCAAGTTTGGAGCTTTCTCATTATTCTCTCTCTCCCTCTCTCCCTCTCTCACTTGTTGAAATACATGTTCAGATCCAGTCGAACTTGGTTGTTGCCTTGGCCTTGGTGAGTGTGCCAATGGGTGGGATCTCATGCGTACACACAATGATATCCATGCTCCTGAAAAAACTTGCATGTGATCGATGACATTGCTCACCCTATCTGCTCCATGCTAGTAGCTGGGCTAGGTCTATAACCTGTATGGGCACAGTTTCATCAGTTTGTGCATGTTATGCCTCCTGTTGTATCTGTTCCTGCTGCAATTCTCTCATATTTGCAACTCTTGTTCTTCCTTGAGTTACCGCTTCAGCACCTACAACTCCTTCTATGTTTCTCTCTTTGCCTTTGCGCAATCCTCATAGCCTCAATCTCCAAAGCTTCTTTAATCACAAATGGATCTGCTTGAACTTGCAACTTTGCTTCGCCTCTGCACTGTCAACAACCTTCCTTTTGCATTTGTCGCATGCAGGTACACTACCTTCTGCTGTTGTTGATGGTGTTGCTCGCTATGATGTCGTTTCCATTTCATCTTGATATCCTTGTCCATAAACAATTTGATGTCTTCATAGATAGGAAAGTTCATAGACATTTGTTCGACTGCATCCCCAGTTGCGCTCTCAATGGTATCTTTGACTCTACTCTCCTGGAAGCCATTGTACCAGTACTGCTGAGAGCTAGACGAATGCCTATGATACCTGGAGACATAGAAACACTCATGGCAAAAAATATGTCAATTGAAAACCAAAACAAACTGAAGGACCAACATGCAACATACCTATGTGACTGTCTATGAAGATTGCGCAATTTTCATCGAGAGGCTGGGAGACTGACTGCCAAAATTGCGCAAGACACAGTTCAGGCTGTCGGGAGGCTGAATGACTACTCAAATTGTGCAATGCATAGTCCATCCTAGCTTGCTAAGGACTGAAACTACACAAAGCACAATTTCAATCAGTAGTGACATGCAAACCAGCAAATTGTATTGAGTGGGACAGCGAGGCATTGCCTCCTAGAATTACGCAATGCAAGCCTCGAGGTCAATGCTTGCTAGAATTGCATAATTTTTGGAGGGAAGGTAGAGCCTTCACTTCCAGAAATGTGCAATGCTAGCCAGGCAAGGCAAGTTTCGGGCCAAGGCATCCCAGACTGATGGGCGACTAAAAACATGAGAAGTCTGAATGCATGGTGAAACTGAGTGTAAACAAGAGTGAATGATCATGCATGCAAACAGTAATTGCATGATTTAGAAAATAGGAAAACATGCATGTGTGTGAAGTGGGTCGCCACAATGGTGACTATTAGTGCAAAAGCATTGTCATGCATGCGACAACAGTGAGATGCAAAATAAAATTGAAACAATGCTTCTACAAGATAACATACATTAAAACAACAACAAGCACTCATTGAAATCAAGCGGGCAACACTTACAAAAAGCGAAACACAAAAAGCGACAAAAACGCAACACAAGACAGAGAAGAAGACTTACTCTGAAACAGCTTAGCTGAAAGTGCTGAAGGCTCCTGTATGTCATGTGGGATGTTAGAGCCACAAATTCGATGTGAGGAATGAGATCTGCAGTGTTTGGTTAATAAGTTTTGATAAGGCGCATGCCACAAATCTAGGAAAAAGCGATACTTGGTGGGAGGTTTCTAAAACAATCTTTGCATGTAACCTTCAACTACAAAAAGTAGATCCCTAAAATCTAGGGATGCCTTTTTCATGTTGCCTTTTTCTATTTCGAGAAAATCAACCCATGCATGCAAATCAGTTTTTCTCGGTCTTGGAGGGAACCGGTCAACCTTGAAGGTACATGCATCAATATGGGAGCCTGGGATGAAATTTTGTGTAACTTCTGGGCTAAGTAGAGCTGGCTGCCTATCAAGCATTGCACAATTTCTAGGATGAAAAGGTTACTGCCTCCCAAAACTGTTCAATTTCTGGGCTGAGGCCTAGTGCTAGGTCAGATTGCACAGTTTTCTGAAGGAGGACTGCGTGATTGTTTTGTGTAATTTTGGAGCCCAGCAGCCTACCTATCTGATTTCTGCAATTTCTAGAGGGAAGGCTGGTTCCCCTCCATAATTGCACAATTTTCTAGGGGAGTCTCTCACCCAAAAAATAGTCTAAGTCCAGAATGTTGGCCTGCGGGAGGGAGACAAACAAGCTGACATGCACAGGCTGATAAGCCACTGAAACTCAACTGAAGATTGAGTACATGATAGTGTAAGACATGCTGCTAAGGATGGTTGGTATGGAGGCTCCAAAATGAAGCTAAGGAAATATTTTGGAGGGTGGTTGTAGCTGCTACAACATATCCTCAACTCGAATTTCTGCTTGGTTAATGGGAATTCCTTCAGTCCGAGTTTCCGCATGATTAATGGGAGTTCCCTCAGTCTGAGTTTCTGCATGATTCATGGGAGTTCCCTCAGTATGATTGTATGCATGATTCATGGGAGTTCCCCCAGTCTGAGTTTCTGCATGATTCAAGAAATTCTCACTTTCGACTCCAAATGTCACAATTTGTATTTTCTTTCTACAACATCCTCTAGAGTTTCTAAGCCATTTTCTGAGTTTTTCCATCCTTTTTCTCAGTTTTTATTTTATTTTATTTCTTTAATAGCTTGATTATGTGTCTATTCCTTTCTTTCAACCCTTCAGTAGGTTCTAAAATCAATGTGTAGATAAAGATGGAGCAATAGTGACATTTTCGTTAACAGGAGGTACTTCAAATTTTTCAGAATTTTCATCAATAAAAACTATAGCAATTGACTTATCTTTAGAATTCTAATTATCAGGTGTCAATGGAATGACCCCTTATCTAGAAAAGTATGGTTCTTTCATAGTTTTGACCAATTTTTCTAAATGTTCCTGACTATGCATACTTGGTGAAGATGGCAAGATCTCAGTATTATTAGAATTAGGGGTAGAGGCTGCAAAATCAACAATTGGTTCAGATGGGTTCTCAAAACAATCTTCATTCCCTTCAAAAGAAAAGAGGGTTCCCATATTTTCCAAGACCTGCACTATTTCCTCTTCACAAATTCGGGGTGAGTTAACCTTCTACTTCATAGGGGAGACAACTTATTCTCTAATGCATGTTCAACATACCCTATTGGCTACTTTGCCATGTCCCAACTTTCAGACCTTCAACACTTAGCTGGAAAATAAACTAGGAGAGAGGCTACCGTCTTCTTAGCTCTAGTCAAATTTTGCAAAACTGGGGTTTGACTATCACTTTTCTCTCTTCGTTCACTGTTTACTAGTTCAAGGGGAGCATTTTCCATGTCTGGCTGAACGTTTTCCATATCAGGATGAGTATTTTCTTCCTCACACATTTCTTCCACATATGGCGGGTGATTAGATCCCAAAAAATTGTCCCGGCTTAATTGTGATAATGCCAATTCCCTACTAACTATCAATTTGATTAAACAACGGAGGCTGACTATAGCACTTGGGTCCTTAGCTCTACCCAATCTACCAATACCTTCATGTAAAAAGAAATTAAGAAAGAAAGGCATGTTTTAAACCATTTTCTATTTTAAAGTTGCCAATAGTTTGAGATGGCATGGTATTACCGCATCATGGCAACCGTCACATGTAATGTACCTCTGGATTATGTCTGCAAGCTCCCATGGTTCTCCAAATGAAGCGGGGTGGAATCCTTTTCCTTTGCTAACAATTCTTCACAAAGGTCTGTAAACAATTCCATCGCACTTTGGAGTCCGATATGTTTGTCTATCCATTCATCTTCATCTGTGGAGAGACCTGTAACTTCCTCCAAGATCATTTCATTGACTGGTATTATCTTACCTTTAACCATTGTGACTTCATTACGCAAATTCTATAAAAATTCTAAAGCCACAACATTATCAAATTTCTGTAATCGGGTGAAATATTCAACCCAACCCACCCTCTCTAAGATTGTTTAGGCTTTCTCAATCAGCCATAGTGAAACATTCTCATTTCAGATCGATTTACCCCCATTATTGCTGGTTTGGAAGAGATTGCTACAAAGAAACTATATGCGAAGTTGTTTCAATCCAGAATTCTTCTAATGGAATGAGCAATATGGCAGAGTAACATCGTCTAATGTGCTTTTATGTGACAAAACTTGCCATATTTGTTAATTGTGCTTAGTCACATCATGCACGTGCTATGCCTTACCACCTCCCAATAGGAAAGGTCGACCACGACCAAAAAAGTTATGGAAATTAAATGTTCACACGGAAGCAGTCATTATCGCGAAGGGGAATGGTCAAATTGGGCGCAACCAGATGGAAGAATGATTAACTGCCATAAATGTGTGGATTTTTGACATACAGTAATCATTAGGAACTTTTAAAAATCATGATTATAACAATATACCATGTGTAAAAAGATTGCCTTAATAAATAACCTTTGAAGATCATAAAAGCATATATCAAGCGACATTCCTTTATAAGTAAAATGCATATTACAGAGGTCTGAAAGTTTGGAATTTTTTCATGTCATAGTTAATATACCACCTTTAGTTGTTTTCTAAAAGGATGTGTAGGTATTGATGATGGTGATCTCTTTATTAAGAAAAAAGAGGTCTAATGCCATAATCATGATAGGGCAATTCAAGATATATTCCAATGCCACAGGCAGAGCCACTACTACCAGCAGGCGTCCACAGCCTCAACAAGGTTTCCTTTTTAACCTGTAGATGAGCTAGTGTCTTATGAATGATAGATAATATTATTATTTTAAATGATTTTTCTCAAAATTTCATTGTTTTGGTGTGGTGACTAGATAACAACAATGCCACTCACTAGATCATAACGAAGTGAACAAGTTGGCTCATGACGAGACCTCTTGTCCTTTTGACACTAGTGTTAAAGGCCATTACCTTGGTTTGGTGGCCATAGTGGGAATACCACTTATGTTATTGTCCAATGATTATGGTAGGCTAACTCGTGATGAGACACCTATCCTTTGAGAATATCTAACTTTAAGTGTCATATTTTTTTGAAAATTGATCTGTTTATCATCAGGGGTGGCTCATCATCTCCTTAAGAGTTTAAGGATGGCGGAAGAAAAAAAAATATGCCAAATAAAGTATGTATCAGTCCTTTGTTGTGTTAAAAGAGAATCTCCATTTTAAAGATGTACACAAAAGATGAAACTATTATGGTGGTGATAGATGATGAATAGTTTATGATTATTTCAGAAAACTCCAAATATAAAATAAATATTTAAATTGATAAGATGCGCCAGAGGAAAAAAAATGTTCTTCATAGGATGTTAGATAAGATGTTATTCTTGACACCCTAATAGAGTAAAGATCAATGCTTTTTAAGTTCACTTTTAAAGATTCTCGTCAATTATGTGGAAAATAGAGACAACTTGGCGCAAAGGGAATGACAACTATTCCAAAAGGAATCAACAATCAAAGGGAACAACAACGACAATTAAAGGAACAACAAATTGTACTAAAGGGAACAACAACTATGCCGAAGGGAACAACAGTCATGACCAATGATGCCAAAAACTTGGGCACTAAGATGACTCTTTAAAATAAACTTAATCCTACCTTCATTAATCTTATCAACCTAGGATTCGTCTCTTATTTCAAGGCTATCAACACAATATATGCAAGAATAGATTCTTAGATTATGAAAGAGTGTGAAATTATTGCTACAGAAAAGTTACGTTAAACAATATCCTAATTGAATCGTTGCAAAGACAAATGATGACAACAAATCATTACTCCTACAATTACTATCTTATGAAAGAAGACTATTTCAATTCATCACCCATTCTATCTATCCTTCAACAAATCCTATGCATAAGGAAGACTAGTAAATCACACGAATGCTAAAAAATCTTACTTCTTAAAGATAACTTTTGGAATTCACAAACTCAAACCTTACATTCATGTAACACAATCCAATCAACGATTTCAGAAGATGCATAATAGAATTACAAGATACAAAATTCAATTGATTATCTATCATGAAAGAAAAGGCAAGTGAATAGAAACACAATTAATGTGAATGTGGAAAAGTAACTAACTAATAATGATACATAACAAACAGTAGAACCTCCGGTGACGAGGCCCATAGTCTCCAGAAGTATTATCTTAGATAAATTCATAACTAAGGACTAAGGTAAGATCTTGTGCAAATTCATTAACTTCAAAGAGTTTTACACAATGACCTTGAGAAAGTTCAAATTCATATTGTTGTAAGCAATATACAATGAAAAAGTAATAATCAAAAATCTCCTCTATCTTTTCACTTCTTGTCTTATGTATTTCATTAAAAACTGAATATGGAGCTATCCTGAGAATCAACAGATTCTCAGGATTTCTCTTTTAACCAACAGATATTCGAATAGTACTGATCAGATTCCTTTGACTTCATTCTTCGATCACGCTCAGGCATTGAGCTGTAACTTGTCACAAATAAGGCATTCGCTGATCCAAAATCTTGCTCCAATATCTCGAGGGAACAAAAATTGTTAGATTGGACTGATTTGCATAACAATTTACTCAAATTATAACCTTTTCGATATCTAAAAGACTCAATCTAACTATACTATCTTCAACTCACTTTCATTATCCTTTTTCTCTTAAACTAAAAGCAAATTGCTAAAAATGATAACGTTTATTTAAGGAAATAGGGAGAAGAATTATACCATTTTCATCCCCAAACCAGAGCCATAAAGCAAGTTAACATGTAGTGGAAGCACTTTGGGCCTAAAGAAGCTACATGGGAGATGACGGATTAGATGCAGACCTTATATCCTTCATTGTTTATTGGTTAAGGCAAAGCAGTTTTGATTTGATGTTGGTATATGTTTGGCATATTTTTTGCTGATGTTTTGGTATATGTATGTATACGTATACAAATGTAAATAACACCATGAGCTAAGTTATAAAGCTCCAATAAGCGGCATGAGTTTCATATTGTTATGGTTGTTATCTTGTCATGTTGTGATGATTTTTTTCTTTTGAGTGGGTGTTGGCCAGATAAATCGTTCTTGCGGACAAGACCGATCTCCCTAGTATCAACTGATATCTAGCAACAAGCAGGATGAGCAAATCTACTTTTCTCTAAACATATTGCGGTTCATTAATAAAAACTAAGAGGTGTTTTAGACCCTACCTTAAGTCCAACGCTAGTTTGTGGCAGCCATGCTCCAACAACTTCAAGAGTTTCCTTTTAATAACCTGCAATCACAAACAAGCACACATCAGAGAACACCTGCATAGCTAATATAATAAATCATGTTCATCATAGTGATCAAGGAATCTATGAAATAAACCAGAAGACACAGCTTATTGAGAAAAATAAACTTGATTGTATTAACTTTGAAAAAGAAGAACTTTACAACCTTGGTGCCTTGATGTTGTACAAGCTCTTCCCAGGGTCCAAACATGAATCTCCTCTACTTGACAAGCCTCACTCTCCTCCAAATGAGATCAAAAGATATGTAATCTTTCCTCTCAAAAGCTCAATTAGGAAGACTAAGTTCCAGCAGCATTTACCCTAAAAAATATTCAGCTTTCAACCTCCTAAGTAACTAGCCCAATGCTTCATTTTATAGTGCAAGGGAAGGAGGTTACAGGTCCACCATTGAAGGGATAGAGTCCTCCTTCAAGGGGATAAGCTCCTCACATCAAGGGGTTAGCTCCTTAAGGAATGGGATGCATGAAACCTCAAGGAGCGAACTTGCCAGCTCAAGATTCCCTCTAGAAGCTTACAGAAATGACTCAAAGTGAGTTTATAAGAATGTACTTGCGCCTTTTTAACTTTTACATGGGTTCGCACCCATAACACAGAGACAGAGCGGTCAGGTGCACAGGGAACATGACCAATGGAGTAAGAGAAAGTATGAAACCAAATTTTAAGAGATTTTAAGGACTTTCTCTTATTTTCAAAGCTTGATATGAAGAACTGAGGTTTAAGACTTGCAAAGGAGGTATGTATGAGTGGTGATAGACTCATATTGATTCCAGAAAGTCAAAGTGACAATTTTTGTGCAACAGATTTCCCCCTAAAGTGCGAAGTCTGTAGATGAGGATGGTTTTGTCATCTAAGAAGAGTGAAGTACTTTATCATTTCAAAGATCTTCCTGTGGATACCCCGGTTGGAACCTGTAAAAACATTCAATGCAAAATATATATATATATGAACATATCATCGCTGAGGTAGGCATTCCCATACTCAGATCAAAACTGAGTAGAAACTATCTAAACTGCTCTAATACAGGAATGATTTCGTAATACATCACAAGTATAGACATATGTAGACACAGTATGGGCGCAGCCATCTGTTTATGAATAGTCCACTGTATAATGAATAACAAAATTCCTCGCAGCCTGGATGGTGGAAACTAGATCCAGGGTCTTGATTTCTGTTTCCCGAACTAGTACGATTCTATCCATGTGAATGAATGTGCTGAAGTCGAACATGGTAGAAACCACTTGATTACCAGTCAATAATGTAAACTGTTAACAAGTGTGAGAGGAACCACCAACAATGTCAATGGCCCTCAAAGTACTCAGTACAATCCATGAAATATGAATAAATGAGTCGATGTCGAACACATCACAGAATCCTTTGATCGAAGGTCAATGATGCAACCTATCATCAAAGGCGAGAAAGCTGCCATTGAGGCATGGAGATTCCAAGGTACTAACGATTTCTAGATCATCTTTCTAGATAATGAGTTGAAGTCAATAGAAAGTGATCCGTCGTAGGAAAGCCCACAACACGAAATCATAGATCAATTTTTGAAGAAATATATTTGGCAGGGACTAACTCAGGGATGGTCAAAGATGGATGATAGATATTTTGCAGATGAATGGTTTATTTGAACTGACCTCTTGAACACATAACGACACTGCAGATGGTTTGGTGACAATTAACCCAAAGCTAATACCCAGAAACCGGCAGAAGACTTTCAATATGGTTTGATTAACTGTTAGGCAAAGGATTTCCCAACCTAAGTGAATAAAAAGTGTTGTGTTCAAGAGTGATTGAATTATTTTCTAAAACACAAAGTACAACAAATAGTTTCATTTTTCTCTCTTTTCCCCCACCATTTTTGGCAAGCACCTCTTTATTTTTGACAAGCTTGAGGATGATAACATTTGCTTGGTTATAAGCTCATCCTTCGAATGAGTCCAACTTAGTTTAAATTTGAACCCTAAGAAGGAGTGGTCCATTCCTGTTTAAATTGAACAGGTCCTTTACTGTTAAATTTTAACGAGTCCAATATAGGAAAAACTCGATGTTTTTCAATTTTAGGGAGTCAGAAGAAAAACTTGAGAAAACTCCATGGTTGTCCTTTTTCGTAAATTTGTGTCTCCCAAGCCTGAAAAAGTATAAAATAATACTTGAGAGAACCGCTTGATCATTACGATCAAGGAGTACTTTTCATAATTAGTGGCCTTGATCTGAAAAAGTAAAAAAGTGATCAAAGACACGTCATTTTATTACCAATATTGAACTTGAAACGATAAAAGTATGACAATCTTTTCATGTTTATACGGTCAGAAAAGAGCTGTAAGTGGACTGTCTTTTTAATTCCATTTTAACAAGTTTAAAAAGCGAAAACTTGGCAATCTTTTCATATTTTACGAGTCAGAAAAGAGCTTAAAGAGAAGTTGTCCTAGAGGAACGAGTGGTATAAAGAGTAGCAACTAGTTCCGACAATGGTGGAACTGCTCAAAACATGTAATAGTCAAGAGGCTAGCTAACAAAACCACTCATAACTGTGGTCCCTTAGGAAAGGTGAAACAACCAAGTGAAAGCATATGATCGGCCAAAGAGATGGTGGCGATGGAATGAACACAACCAAGGCTCATCTAACAGAATTTAGGGGATAAAAAGGTAATCACGAGATGTAAAATGGGTATAGGTTCATTTTTACACAAGCTTGAACCATAAAGAACTCTGCTTGGATTCGGTTTCATGTTTACACAAGCTTGAAATGAAAAACTATGCTTGGATTTGGTTTCATGTTTACACAAGCTTGAAATGAAAAACTATGCTTGGATTTGGTTTCATGTTTACACAAGCTTGAAACAAAAAACTATGCTTGTTATAAGTTCGCATGCCCCCAGCATAATGACGCAAATCGAGGTACATTCCCCCCAAGCTTCATTGCATTCAACTAGGTGGATGAAATGAAGGTTTACTTTCAAGTTCTTGACTCGAAAAGGGAGTTGTTTCATTTTTTAATGAGGTTGACACAAGAAAAGAACTATCCTCCAAACCCTTGTTTCATCTTTTAAATGAGCTTAACACAAGACAAGGAACTATGCTCTAAAATCCTTGATTCATTTTTTAACAAGCTTGACACAAGAAAAGGAACTATGCTCCAAAATCCTTGATTCATTATTTAACGAGATTGACACAAGAAAAGGAACTATGTTCCAGACTCCTTGTTTCATGTTTTAACGAGCTTGACACAAGACCAGGAACTATGCTCATGACTCCTTGTTTCATTTTTTAAACGAGCTTGACACAAGACTAGGAACTATGCTCATAACATCCAGTTTCATTTTTTAACGAGGTTGAGACAAGAACAAACTATCCTCGCGTCTACTCTCTACAATCTACCTATATAACCTACTGATTCATTTTTTTTTAATGAGGTTGACACAGGATAAGAACCGTCCTCATACCTGATTCATTTTTTAACGAGGTTGACTCAGTAACAGGAACTTTCCTCGAACTCACTGATTATGGATTCCAACTGGAAGAAAGACATGTCAATGGACACACCTTGATCATGGCTTCCAAGAGGTCTTCATCAGAAGGAAGAATAGTTCTCTAGAAGGAACACATGTCAAGGGACTCAAGAGGGATAAGAACATCATGTTCAAGAAATCCCATAGAGTTTTCCATGTCAATTACCGGATCTAAATAAAAGGAAGATGAGAAAATAGTGAGAGGCTCACTTACATCGGTAACTGAAAACATGGGACCAGTTGCCACATAATTAACTCGTGGCGGGGTAGATACCACTTTAGAATCAGGAACATTTAGGGGTGTCATATTATTGGTAGTTGGAACAAGACTAGGGAACGAATGCTGGTCTACAATCACAATATTTCCATTGTGAGGGAAAGACATCACGCGAAAGAGTGTCGATACGACAGCTTTCATTGCATAAACATAGTCGCGTCCAAGGAGTAAATTGAAATCCAAGGGACCTCGAACTACCATAAGATCAATATAGATAGTTTTACCTTGCAAGGTAATAGAAAACTTAGGAGGGATCCCTAAAGGTTCACTAATGGTTCTATTAAAAGCTTTTAGATTCTGCGTAATAGGCTCAAGCTGAGGGGAACCCAAAGCTTTCCAAGTAGTTGATGATAAAATACTAACAGAATCACCTTAATCTACTTGTGTGCGGTGCATGTCACTACCACCAGCCTTGACAATGATTTGGAAAGGGATGGAGGAAGGAAGACGAGGTTCTGGAAGTCTATTCCAATCAAAGGAAAAGACCTCATTACTTGGAGGGGGTTTTGTAGAAACAGATGAAATGCCCCCTGGCATAGAAGAATTTGATGTAACAAGAAGAACCTGAGCAGTATGAAGTTCACTCTCTAAAGGGAAGTGGGATCGACCAAATGTGAAATTGAATCGACCACTTGATCAACTAATAGATCATCAACCTCAGTGATATGAGTTTCACTCTGCAATGGAAGAGTGGGATTGACTGTACTTGAAATTAGATCAATCACTCCGTCAGTTGACGGTAGGTCGGGAGGAAGTTTACAGTAACCAGTTGGAAATTCTTGCTGTGGAACAATAAGGTTTTCCAACAATTTTGAGGCTTCATCCATGTGAGGGCAAATGTGAGTTTGATGACTCCCTTTGCATAACTTACAAGGAAACCTAACTTTACCCTTTTTCCCAAGAACCTAACTATCACTGGTTGATGGATCAATAAAGTTGATGAGATTTTTCTAACCATACTTCCAAAACCTTGGAATACCAGGACAATTGATAAGGAAGTGGTCACCCTTACAAAGCCTACAAGGGTATTTGTGTTTACGATGCATGTTGGAGGTTTACTCAACATCAACACAACTAACACTTACAGCCATGGTTGGTTGGTTGACTTCTTTCTTATCTTGCTTCTTCTTCTTCTTCTTCTTCCCTTTATTCTTCTTCTTAGCCACTTGGTTACTAGCATCAAGGCTTTTACCAAGTGAAGAGGAAGAAATGCAGGAAGAAATATTAGGCGAAGAGGGTAAAGGGTCAACAGAAGGTTTGTGATGTTGAGATGGTGAACTTTATTGAGGTGAAGCATTCAATTGAGGTGGAACAATTGGAGTATTTGGGACCAACGAAGTTGAAAATAACCATATTGGTAAACCTATTGTAAATTCAGGTAATGACAAAGTAGCCATATAAGGAGGATCAACATTTCCAAAGCAAGGAAAAGTACTAGGATTCTTGTTAAGAAGGGTTCCTTGGTTGGTAAATTCTAGAACCGTTTCCATTATATACAACTTCAATGAATTTCATTAACAATTTAAAACTAAAATTAACAATTCACAATTCACACCTAACAATTAAAATTCACAATTCACACCTAACAATTAAAATTCACAATTCACACCTATGGCCTCTAAAAGTAAAAACAAACAAATTAACACGTGCTATCAAATCTAAGAGTCAAACCACACACGAACAATAACTTCCCGTACTAAAAACACTAGTTGGTGATGAAATCCAACGTCGCAGAATTCAATACAGAAAAGGCGGTTGGAACAGTTACCCCGACAACCTGCTTAATGAAACAGACTGGCATAAGTTTCTTCACATAACCATCTCAAGTGAAGAGAACCCCCCAGAGAGTCCAAGTGAGTCTAGTCGACGTCTGCTCCAGGTACAATGGGATCTTCCCTCCACCGCCACCTTAGGAAAGAATCATATAGATTATGGCCACTAAGGTTACCAACAGAAACAAATATACTTGGGGGAACAATCTATGATCTGATACACACGCAAGGGCAAAGTAACAAAACTCAATCCCCTTGAAGGCTCCTTGACATAATCCAAGGTTTACCAACAAGTGACCCCAGGCTCCTCGACAATGGTCAATCCGAGGTTTACCATTTTTAATACGTGTATATCTGTTATCGTTCCCAATGGGGAAGGATTGATTACCTCACTGGTTCAGATATGATCTCATGCTTGACTCCTTTAGGAGGAGCTTCCCAAAGCATACATGCAACAATTGGAATTTTTCCTACCGCAAGATCGACTACTTGTTTGTTTTACTATCTTGGAGAGTTAACTAAAACCTATTCCAAGAAACTAGCCTAAGCTAGATTGGTGGAAAGAGCCCTAAAAATGTAAAAATTACTAGATGAATTTTAATTAAGCGCTGTGTTATTTAGGCTGTTATTATTCAAAAGGGTAAATGGATATGAAACCAATCGAGTTATGACTTGACCCAAAACTGAATGCAATCGAATATGATAATTTAATCTTTTCAATTCGATGAATCCTAATAAAGTAAGGAGAGAGTTTCCATTCACTTCCAACAATGCAAAAAAATGATCACTAAGAGAAAATATAACAAATTTTCTAATGCAATAATTTCGTCAAGAAAAACTAATGCAAATCAATTCCAAAACATTTTTTATTTTTATTTTTGTGTGTTTAAAACAAGCATAAAAATATGTAAATTCAAATCAAAGAAAACTAATCTAAATCTACGATTGATTTTTCAGAATGTAAACTATGCAATTGTAATATATGCACAATTCACTTGAAAAGTATGCAAATGTAATCTATGCACTTTTTTCATTCATATTCTGAAAATGAGAATTCTAATTATGTAAATGTGATCTATGCAAGAGAGTTCTCAAACACAAGATGATTCTAATGTAATCTAAGAACCAAAGCAAAAAGATGCAAAATTGTGAAAGGAACGAGACAAACCTCCAAGTAATGACCAAAGGAAATCAAATTAAGAATTTCTCAAAAAAGAGACTCAAAACACCCAATTAACTTAATGGATATTGATGAGATGAAGAATTTGCTGAAAGAAACTCATAAACAAGGCTTTTTGACAGGACACATGCAGATCTGGGTAGACACTAAAAGCTATAAAGTAATCTTAAACCTAAATGGACAAAAACATTTTAAGTTTTTCAAAAAAATTGATAGGGTCCGCAGGCATCCAGTATAACCAGATGCAGTACCGCTATGTGAAGTAAAGCAACAGTGCGGAGAGGTCCGCACTGTAATATAAACAGAACGTGTGGTCCTCGTAAAAATTTCTAAAAAACAATAAACAATCAAGGACCTAAAAACTACCCAATGCCACACACATCAAGCAAAAACCAGAAACAAAAATCAAGTTTCTCAAGTCAAAGACAAAGGAAAAAACAAAAAACCAAATCCAATCCCCAGTATGGTCACCAATTTGTTGGCCGGATAAATCATTCTTGCGGACAAGACCGATCTTCCTAGTATCAACTGATATCTAGCAACAAGCAGGACGAGCAAATCTACTTTTCTCTAAACATATTGTGATTCATTAATAAAAACTAAAAGGTGTTTTAGACCCTACCTTAAGTCCAATGCTAGTTTGTGGCAGCCATGCTCCAACAATTTCAAGAGTTTCCTTTTAATAACCTGCAATCACAAACAAGCACACATCAAAGAACACCTGCATAGCTAATATAATAAATCATGTTCATCATAGTGATCAAGGAATCTATGAAATAAACCATAAGACACAGCTTATTGAGAAAAATAAACTTGATTGTATTAACTTTGAAATAGAATAACTTTACAACCTTGGTGCCTTGATGCTGGTACAAGCTCTTCCCAAGGTCCAAACAGGAAATCTCCTCTACTTTGACAAGCCTCACTCTCCTCCAAATGAGATCAAAAGGTATGTAATCTTTCCTCTCAAAAGCTCAATTACGAAGACTAAGTTCCAGCAGCATTTACCCTCAAAAATATTAGTCAGCTTTCAACCTCCTAAGTAACCATCCCAATGCTTCATTTATATAGTGCAAGGAAGGAGGTTACAAGGTCCACCATTGAAGGGATAGAGTCCTCCGTCAAGGGGATAAGCTCCTCACATCAAGGGGTTAGCTCCTTAAGGAATGGGATGCATGAACCCTCAAGGAGCGAACTTGCCAGCTCAAGATTCCCTCTAGAAGCTTCCAGAAATGACTCAAAGTGAGTTTTTAAGAATTTACTTGCGCCTTTTTAACTTTTACATGGGTTCGCACCCATAACACAGAGACAGAGTGACCAGGTGCGCAGGGGACATGACCAATGGGTGCGGTACCGCAGGTAATGTTAAGAGAAAGTGCGAAACCAGAGTTTAAGAGATTTTTAAGGAATTTCTCTTATTTTCAAAGCTTGATATGAAGAACTGAGGTTTAAGACTTGCAAAGGAGGTATGTATGAGTGGTGATAGACTCATATTGATTGCAAAAAGTCAAAGTGACAATTTTTGTGCAACAGTAGGTCTTTCAATGTAAATATTGCAACGAGCTAAGTTATAAAGCTCCATGGGCAGTATGTTTGCTTTTAAGTGGTTTGGCTGATTTCATGGTGTGGTTTAACACTAAGGACGATGTTCCCCAAGGGGGAAGGTTTTGTAACAACCCTCGTGAAAATTTCATGTAATAAAAATAAATAAAGGGAAAATAAGACCATGGATAAGGGACACTTATTCCAAGCTAAATGTGAGGAAAAAATATCCTAGTGGAAATCATTGGATGTGTGTTTTGGCTAAGTAAAATTGGCAAAGGCTAAGGCAAAATGTATTTTTGGCATATTTATTTATGAAAATAAAGGAAAATAGGAGAAAAGTAAGGTGAAAGGTCACAAGTCGCATGTGTGGAGGAAATTGAAGGAAAATAATGAAAAATGAAGAAAATAGAGGGCTCGTTAATAAAAAGGCTTCAGAGGATCAGTTGGTAACATTTTTGTTGGTTCAAGTTCGGAGATTTCTCATTATTCTCTCTCTCACTCTTGGTCACTTCGAGTTTTCTTGGAGCACTCTAGCTTTGGATCAATGAAGGAAGAGAATGGAAAGGAAAGGAAAGGAAAATAATGATTAAGGAAGAAGAGAAGGATAAAGCAGCTTCAACAGGAATACTTGCAGGTAACCTTTTGCATGTGTGATTTCCTAACTGGTTTTGACATGCATGGCTTTGCATGTTGGTGTATGGTTCTCTTGTTGTTGGTGGCATGGTTTTGGCAAGTTATGACAATGGTTCTTAGTCTATCCTTTCCTTTTTCCGGATGCCATGGTACGTTGAGATGTTTATCTTGGTTTTGAGATTTGGTTTCCCGAATGGACTTCAAAATCTGGGGCGGAGGTGGTCTCAAGGTTCATTCCCAAAGACCAAGGAATACCTTGACTGATTTTTGCAAGATACACAGTAAAGCCTGAGGGAGAAGTCTCAATTTAGGGCCTAGTGATCCGAGTTTGCATTTTGGTAAAGCTTGAGAGACTAGTCCTAGTTTAGGGCCTAGTGATTTGGGATTGGATTGCGGCAAAGCCTAAGAGACAAGGAGACAAAAAATTCGTCAAAGATAGTGATGGATTCTAGATGGCATTCCAAGTTCGGTTCGATTTTGATCGGAGCATCGGTTTGGTGTGATCATGGTTTGGTGAGGGTGGAGGTGGTTTAACCTCTAGACTCCCTTGGTTGTTCTTGGATTGGTTGTTTTATGAGATCCCACATTCATGATTGGAATATGGCACGGGGGTGACTAACGGAAAAAGAGATTTCGTTCAGCCATGTTTATGGTCGAGTGGTACATGGACGTCTCGAACCTGGTCGAATTTTCCTATGATTAATAAAAGCTAAGTTATCTTACTTTTGCACTAGTTTATATGTGGATTTAATGGCTGTCATATCTCTAATATTTATATGGTTTTATGTTGGTTATAAACATGGTTAAATGACTGGTTCCTGTCATGGTTATTTCATGTATTTACTTGTAATTGTTAAATGGATAGATGCAATACCTATTTGATAATATAATAGTCCAATGGAGAAGGAGGTGATCCTTTTGGTTATGTTTCATAAGTTCTTTCAATCATTTATGATTTGTCTGGTATCTTAGTCCTGTAGGTTGCATTGATGCCAAGTGTTTGACAAAATGTCAGTCTCGGTTGGGGATGCTCAGGCCTAGTCTTGAGGTTGATTTTTGATTTATCAGTATTTTTATCATGTCTTTGATGGATTCTGAAGGTTGTAGCAAGTTTTGGGCAGAGGTCGGGATTCTAGGATAGAAAAGTGGTTCAAATCTAAGGGTCGTTGGCACAGGTTTGTTGACAAAAGTCCACAATCACTGGAACTTAGGCCTCTGAGAGCGAATTTGGGTTGTTGGACATTGTCATGCCTGTAGCATGAGAGCGACCACGGGTTAAAAGGCTTAAATCCTCTGTGGGACTCAGGGATATGTTGTCTAAGTGGTTGACATGTCTTCTAAGGGCCTTGTTGTTGATGTGGATGGGTTTGTTTGATATGTTCCGTTAGTTCCATTCCCTTAATGTCACCAAGGAAGTTGTATCCCTTATAGTAGCCTCTTTCATTGGATGTTTAACTCGGCTGGCCAGTTGCTTGGGTGGACTTGGGAGGAGGGAGTGTTACACAAGTGGACATAGACATAACATTGACATGACCAAAACAAATAAGATATGGCAACATTTAGGGATGATAGAAATCACTTTCTAAAACTAGAGACTCTTTCACACCATAACCTTAACCATCATAGCCCTCATGTATATACTACACCACTACATTTATTAAAAGGAAAATGACTCAAAAAATCAAAACCATAAATGTTGAAATGATAGTTATCGAGGTGAAAAATTAAACATGATAAAAAAATATTCCTACCAAACTTACAAAAAAAATTCCAATATAAATTATATCAAGTCAAGATATTCCCTTTTCCAAAAAGTTATTTTCATACCCAATTTCTCTCTCCTTATTATTCGTGTCATTAATATCTTTTGATTTGAATTCAAAATCACATGTGGGATATTTCCCCAACTTTGTGCTTATAATGTCTCTTGAAATTTCTTATTCAATTTTAGAGGGATGAAAAAGCGATGTATTTACATGAAAAAGTGATATATTATTTTCAAGTTACCGAAACTTTATCAACTTCACATGTCATTACATTAGAAGTGTTCTTTATTTTCACATTAGAAGTTATTGCATCCGTTCTTTAACATTATATGGAATCTTTGACATAGGTCTTTCATATGGATAATACTAAATCTCGAGCAATGTTTTTCTTGAGATCATCATCAATGCTTTGGGTAAGTTTATCACCCCCATCATTTCTGCAAATGAAAAATTAAATTCCTAACACCCATGCTTGAAACTATATTTATGTTGATTAAAACTTTGCTTTTCTTATTGTGTTGAACACTAAGAATATAGTTTTGATCCAATTAAATGGATTATGAAAATATATCGTCTTTTGAACATCTGCATGTAGTGGTCGTTTTCATGCTAAGAGCTACGCTGCGTGAAATAAATAACAGTTAGTAAAATGGGCTTTGAAGTAAAAGATAAAATTAAAAATTATTAGCCATCTAAAACACGTTTCAAGTAAAAGATCAAATAAAAAAATAAAAATAAAAATTATAACAATATAAAATACAATTAAATAATTTAAAATAAAAATTATAACCGTTTTAATAGATGATATAAAACCATTAATATTATTATTAGATTTTTTAATCTTTAAACAAAATATGCACTGATAAAAAAATAAAAGTAATTAATAGTATTAAAAGATCTCATGATTTTTAAACAAATTATAAATGTTAAGTAATGAATTCATACAGGTGAGGATAGTTTTAGATGGAGGAGGAATGACCTGTTGTAGAGTTTTGTCAACCCAACGTTTCGGACTACCAAGTGAGTCCATCATCAGGGGAAAATGCGTAAATAGATATTCATAAGATCTGATGTATCCAAGAGCTATAATTAGGGTATATATATAAGTTATTAAACAAAAGAAATAAGAAATACCCTAATTATAGCTCTTGGATACATAAGATCTTATGAATATCTATTGACGCATTTTCCCCTGATGATGGACTCACTTGGTAGTCCGAAACGTTGGGTTCACAAAACTCTACAACAGGTCATTCCTCCTCCATCTAAAATTATAAATGGATGTAAAGCAGAATCAATATTGACATTATGCTAGAAATGTAAAAAAAAAATTCTTATTCTAGTAATTTTTTTAATAAATAAATAATTGATTAAATTTTTAATTAACTATTATATATGTGATAATTTTGTTGTAATTAGTAATGACCGTAATTATAATTTACTACAATTTATAAATATAGGATGATTGGTAATTAGTATTAAAGGAAAATCAAGCTTTTAAAAATAATTTATTGATGGTTTATAAGAAGGTAGACTTTTTCTCTTATTAGATGCTTCTAGATTTTGGATTATTAACTAATTTCCTTACATCTAAAAAAGATAAGTTCTTAGTCAATTAAAAGTATTGTGAGGTCATATTCCAAGATTAAAGGACAATTTCAATCTAAATAAATTTACTAGACAATTTTTCTTGTTATAATCTTCAAAGTTATTCCTAGTGGGGTCATGTTTTTTTAAGTAATATTAATAATAATAACCATCTTATGGGCAGAAGTAGTTTTAGGTCTTATTCAAAGATTAAAAGGCAATTTCAACTCAAATATTGTTTACAATAAAGCTAGTGTCTCATGTGGTCATTTTCAAAATTATTACCACTTTGATTATATAATATAATTTTAAAGCCATCACCAAACCAAACACTAAATTGGTGTATTAAATCATGCTTTTATAGAACAGGAGATTTTCTTCCTCATTTTGGTTTTACTACTAAAGTTTACCCCAAAAAATTATATAACTCTACCTACCTTTAAATTTGAACCTATAACATTTTATGAAAAAAATACATATAATCATTAAAATGGACCTAAATATAATTCTAACTTCTAATCCTCATAACAATATATTTCTTAACCATTAAAATCTTTTAAACTATACTTCTAACTATAAAACTATATATTTTAATAACCTGACCACAATCATATACATAATAATACACTTCTTACTTTTTCCCAACCAAAAAAACCTAAATATTGATTAAAATATAATTGTAAAGCTCAAAGGTTAAATGTTGTAGAATGATGCCATTCAAGTCAGCCTATAAAGTTGAAATTTTCCTATACCAAAATTTGATGTTTTCTATGAATTCGTATGACTCGGACCACTTCAGATGTGATGGAATGATTGAACCAGAAACCGAAAGTGCAACCTACGTACTTAGAATTCATAAGAAAAGATTGCTATGACAACCCTCATATAAAGGATAATGGTTGCGCTTTACAGGATAATGATTGCACTTTAGAATGTTTAATTTTTTGAAAAAAAGGACGAGATAATCATGTGGGCATAAAAATATTCAATATTGAGTTATCCAAAGTGTAGACCTTAGAGTCTATTTTTTCAGACCTAGTAACATAGGTTTATTTATTCCATTACATTCCATAACCTTTTTAAAAGAGAGGTATAGTTTAAATACTTATGTTTGGATATTTTTTTAAATATTTTTATTTGAAATTTAGTTAGAAATTATTGGAATAATATATTTATATTATTTTAGATCTGCACAACTTCAATGTGTTAAGATTTTTCACAGTGCTGAATTTATTTATATATTCATAAATGTGATTTAATAATAAAAAAAATCTTATTTTACTAAGAAAAAGATCCAAAACATAAAATGATTACTTTTCTTTTTTGGAGTAATTAAGTTACTTACATCAAATGATAATTGGGTTTAAGAAAAGAAAAAGTATTCATTCTCTACTAACTCTTTTTGTCTAATTTATTTGTCCATTTTTCCTATATCAATATATTCCTCCAAAAACACTTTGTATATCATATAATGATAAGTCGTATATATATATATATATATATATATATATATATATATATATAATATATATATATATATTTGTATCCCATAGTAACCCAACAACCTACTTGACACGTAACTACTAGTAAACTTTTATGGATCTACAACATTTTGTCATCTCTATAAATTGGGTCACAACATAGGGGATTTGAACTTTGGATCTCTAATTTTTCACAGATTTCACATTACTTCGATCACCAATTGAGCTGCCCCCTGGGACTAGCTTATAAAATATTTAAACGAGATCGTCAATCCTAAATAATCGTCTTAGCAGTTAGATTAATAGAATTTTGAAATCCAATATATACTCTAACAAAAGTTGTTTCCAAGAAGAGAGGATTCATTCCATCAATCATCCTTCTACAATTTTGAGAGTGTCCTTTACCTTGTTTTAAAGAAATTCCCTTTCTTTCTCCCTAGTCTTTGATCATCCATCTTTATGAATTGTCTTATATATTTGTAAATGTTATCCCTCACTACATTTTCTCTTTTTCTTCTAGGTAACTTCATATTATTTGGTCTATGATATGAAATTAAAAATGAAGATTTTTTGCAATCTAGTTTATGTCTTATGGGCAATGGATCGATATTACAAAAGCAAACAAACTAAGTTAAATTTTGCATATTTTAATAGTTAAAAATGGACAATAAGCAACATCACAACATAATAATTGGATGACGGAGTTCACCCCTCTTGGGCTATGTCTCTAGATCTAGCTTCCAATGGTGGCCCTTTATATTATATGCTCAAATTTGAAATTACATCAACATAAAATTCTCAAATTGAAAAAATAACACTACCATCGTGTCCAGAACACCCCAAAACCCCAGTGTAGGCCTCTTTCTCCATTTTCTCCATTCTCTTTCTAATTGTTCTGCAAATTAGTCCTCCCATAAAAATTGGCAACAAAATTGGTTTTTGGCAGACTTGGAAAGCTAAATTTTAACCACTGCAAGTGGCAAGTTTGGCCCACAATTCCCACCGCGTCGAGTGTGATTTGTAGAAACGTTCACTGAACAAATTGGGTTGCGCCCCTCTTTTTCCACCCTTCGGTCAGTCATATGGCAACCAAATGACCATGGGCTCCGCCCATCCCACAAATTTCATGAGCGGTCACACTGTTTCAACAGAACCCGAGGATGGGACATGGGAAGGGTGCCACGCGCCCCACCCTTTCCTCATTTTTCCATGGTCACAAGAATCACCATGTTGGGGCGCACTCGACCGGTCCGACCCTCCCCCCAACAGCTCCAATGGTAGTCTTCAAATAAAACTTGTCAGCTATGTTATAACAAGAACCAACATAGTGCATTGGTTAAATGGTTAGTTTTTAACATGAAGGTCATGGGGTTGAACTCCACAGAGGCTCACGTGACACATAAACCAAATTTTGGTCTCATCCAGAGTGTCAATGTGGTGCCTTGTGATTGGGCCACGTGTCACTTCATGATTGGTCTGAATCAAATCACCTCCAACCAATAAAAACATGCCATTTTCCTTTGTATGATTGGGCCACTTGTCATGTCCTGATTGGCTCCATACTACACAATCATTCTACTAATGTCAGCATAAAATTTTCCATGTGGCATTCGTACACTACCCATTCCACGTGCCATCTGTACACTACCCAATCAACCCTGCAAGTTGACTTTTTTATTGTTTGCCAAACTCTTCAAAACGTGATAACTTCCTCATACGATGTCAGATTATGATTCCCAAATTCTTATCTAGATCCTCATATCAACTCTCTAAAAAATTTAAATTAAAAATTACAAATTTTTAAATATTTTTCTAGTCTTGCTAATTTTCAAATTTCTCAAAATCTTCAATAGTCCTAAGCATTACGCATGGTATAGCATTCAGTTTTGCCTTTGACTAGGTATTAGTTTGTCTTTGACCAAAAAATTATGGTACTTATCCATAGTTTAACATTATGAATTCATTTTTTGTTATTTTTTATTATTATTTAAATTTATTTAATCTTAATTTGATTGGTTGAGGTCTTATTATGGGATGTTTAGTAACTTCCATTTCTAATAGTTACTATTTATTTTTTTGGTTTTATTTTTTTTAATTATTTCTATTTTCATAAAATATAATTTTTTTCATAATATTTTCAATTTAAAATGGCTTTTCTATTAGTTACTAATTTTTTTTTAGTTTTATTTTTTTCTATTTACCTTTTTTAATTTTGATTTTTTTTTTTTTTTTCCATTTCACTAAATTATAGTTTTTCTCCATATCTTATGACAAAATTTAAAGAGGAAAAAATATTTTAAAACATTTTGCAATTTTTTATTTTTATTTTTTGTCATTTTTTTGGCATTTTATTTTTTCTCTATTTTCAATATCAATTCCTTTAATCATAGTTGTTTTGTTTTGTTTTTTGTTTTTTTTTTAATAATTTGACTTTATTTTTTTCCCTTCACTTTTCTATAATTTCGAAAGCAACAACTATACAATAAATCTTCCATTTCAATGAATATAATTAAATTAGTAAAAAACAATTGTAAAAATAAGAAATTAATAAAATTTAAACAAAAATTGAGTGTAATTTTCTCCATTGTTTTATATATACACATCTTATTCTTCATTTTACTTCAAATCTTACATAACTATTGCCAACCATTATTGCGGGCATTCAAATATTATAGATATTGAAAATGACAAATTGTGAAGCTGAAGTTGGCAATATTTGTAATTTTTATTTATTTATTTTGATTATTGTTAAATTGCGGATTTCAATTAATCATATGTTTCTTATTATTTGCGAGGTATTTATTTATTTCGATCATTGTTAAATTGTAGATTTCAATTAATCATTTTTTTATTATTATTTGTGGGTCCCTCCCTGAACTCTAACAATGGCTAAAGATTTTCACACTTATGACAAAGGTACTTGTGCCCAACCACTATTGTGTTGCCCAATTCCCATTAATAGATGGATTTTTTTGTAAAAGTATTGTAGAAATTTAGTCATTATTACTCATAAAAGTTGTCATTTAAATAATGGATGGGGAGTAACTTTGTTTTAAAAACAATTTTGGATTGAATAAATGAAGTATCTAAGCAGAGATGATTTTGATTAGAACATTTCTTTTTGCTTGTCATTGCTTTTAGTCAATAGTAATTATTCATTTTATATGGTGATGAGTTTTATCTTCAATTTCACAATAAACATACCATGTATTTAGAAACCGTGAAAGCTTAATATTTGATTGATGTTACGGTTTGTATTTGAGAGAAACAAAGTTGTTTTTAGCTAACTGTATTTTTTTAATTTTTTTGGACATGGAAACCATAAAAGGATGTTATGAACATTTATTGCAAGTTGCTCTCTGAGTGCAACTACAGAGGATTCATGGCGAGGTTGTCTGACCACTTCATCACCACGTTGTACAAGATGATATACGAATAAGATCCACCTTGCATGTCCCAAGAAGCGATGCAGGCATTACTTAACATTGCAGATTGGTATGCCTCACCTAGTGGCACCTTCATCAGGATGTTTGGCATGGAAAAGCCTCTTTATGAGCTACCAAGGTTTTACATGGACAAGCTAGTCATGCAAGAGGCTACATACCACATCACTCCAGGGTTATCAACAGGATTGCATAGGAGGAAGAAGGTACCATGGCCCACTCTTCCTTTGCGGATTGGGTTGTATGAGATACATACCTTGAAATATGCGGATGTCGAGGCCAAGGACTTGAAAAAGTTTAGGTTTGACACCAATAGCTTCAATCCATATGATCCCCACTGCATATGGAAGAACCACTTTGCAAAGGTGTACTACCCATGTATCCACAGGACATGTCATTGGCCAGAGGAAGATCCTTGGTGGTATTGTTATAACTCCTCTAGGCTCAATGAACGGTCAGCATGGATGTAGAAAGGAAAGCAACATTGTAGGAAACAACACCACAAGAAGAAACAACAACAACAACAATGAGGAGTAAACCGACAGAAGACAAAGGTAAGAGGAAGGTTTCTGAGAGCGTAGAGGCTAAGCAAAGCTACAAGTTCAAAGAATATCTACTTGTTGAGAGAGTAGCTTTGGAGATAGATGCAAAGAGGTGACAACATGAAAGGAGAGTAGAGCTAAAGAAGAGAGAGAGAAGCAAAGGTTGGAAGATACAGAGAAGAGATTGTAGGAGATGGAGAAGAAGTTGAAAGAAGAACAAGAGCTCAGGAGGAGAGAAAAGGAAGAAAGGCAGAAACAGGAACAGGAAGAAGGACAAGGCGCACTGATAGAGAAAATTGTGCAGATATAGGTTGAAGAAGCAGAGCAGCTAACAGATGAAGAAGACGACAAGCGGGTGCAGTTTTGGGAACTTTCTTAGCAGGTTGAGCAGTTGGTTGAGGCAATAGACATGGAGACGGAGCAGGAGCTATAGGTCCAAGACACTGATCTCATGCCGAGAGCATCTGAGGTCACACCATTGTCTACACCACCTCCAGAATCACAACCAGTCCCGAGCAAGTAAGGAGAATTTTTTCTCCTTGATGATGATCCAGAGATGGATGTGTACAATCTGGCATTAGACGAGTCACAACAAAGGATTATACAGGCACAAAGAAAGCAACTCCCAGACGATCATACATCACCTGTGCACATAGAAGAAAGGATGATTGTACCAGATGCTAAAAGACATCCAGTTGCCATGGTTAAGGCTTCTAATGCCTATGTAGAAGCCATGAGTTCAATGGTCAAGTTCTTGATAGTAGGGAATGATCGAATTGTGAAGGACTTGCAAGAGGCCAGGCCAAGAATAGAGCAATCCACAGGATCCTCCATGAGAAAGATGAAGAAAGCAATAGTGGCGAAGATATCAAATTTGGAGGCCACCATGAAGACAATGTTTAACAGATTTGTCATTGTGCACAAAGTGGTTGTCCATCTATACGACTTTCCGTAGCAGTGCGTGTATATAGAACAAACTCTTAAAGACATTCATATTGTTATTGTGCACATGCAAGAATGGAAAATGAGGTATAAGGGAGCCCTACTTTGCTTGCACAAGAGGATGAATCTAGAGGCTGATATAGACAAAGCACAAATTCAGTTGTTGATCCAGAACTATGACCAGCTCCCTCCGCTCATCACTAGCATTGAGGCTTCCTATGCACAGTTGTTCAAGAGTATGGATGTCATAGTGTGAGCGCACAAGATCCTTTCCATTGGAACCCTCACCCAAGCCATGCAGAAGAACCAAGTCATGGTGGATGTCGAAAATTACATAGAGCTATAGACACGTGAAGCCATAAATGATGACTTGTAGCTCAACACAGAGAACATGAAAAAGTATATCAGTGGTCTAGCCACACTAAGGACAATGCTGCACATGCTTCAGGATGAGCTAGATAGAGGTTTCAGAACCACATATCCAGAAGCCATGGAGGAAAGAGTTCACTTTGACAAGGACATCACCAAATAGTATGGGGACACAATAGCACAATACCAAGCTTGGTACTAGTTTGTCATCGAAGACCATCATGAGGAGGTTACCGAGTTGGTCTTTCCCCAAGAACTCGAGTTATGTTATTTGTCTTTTCAGGCTGACTCAAGCCTATTTTATTCCACATGGGTATATGTGGAAACTATATTATTGTAAACAAAAAAAATTTAGAGGACTCGGACGAGGGAATATTTGAGGAATCTAGGGGGAATCTAAAAGATTCCTTAAGCCCAGATTCTCACTTTCTTAGAATTCAAAAATTGGACAGTTGATTTTGCACTATTTGATGCCATAAATCTGATGGTGCATTCGGATTTCTCATTTGCTCATTCTATTCTTGTAGAAATTTGAATAATATAACACTTATTCACAGAGATTATCCTGATTATACATTATTTTCGGAATGCATGCATAATACATAACCTCCTCTACCATTGATCATCAATTTGCAGAATTATGAAAACAATTGCATGCGCACATTGAAAACATCAATCACACTTATCAACACAGTATGTAATGGGGAAAGCATACAACTGAAAACCCCCAACTATCTGTATATTATAATGATAGAGAACATGTAACAATACATAGTACAATACTCCTCACAAGTACTCAGTACTATCTCCACATGCTACACACAAACTAGCTCAGATCTGAACAAGTCACGGGTTCAAATCTCCTCCACTGTTTTCCTACCTCTACTGCGCTATCCAAGTTGAGAATAGATGAGATCCAAGTTCGAATCCCCTTGGCTTTTACCACGCAATCCTCGTTGGCAATCTCAATCAATTATTGTGCAAATCTCATGCACAACTATAGTCACAACTGATAGTAGTCTCGCCCTTTCACCCACCTCTAACACTTGTCTCCACTGAATTGTCCATGCATTGAGTTAACTGATGTATTTTTTAGTTGATTTACGAGTTAATAATTAGTGAATTAATTAATAATTAATTAACACCACTCATCACTAGTGTATTTGTTAGTTAGACTAAATACAACTAGTTCAACTATGTCAAACTGAACACAACTCCATCAACTCCTCAATCAACTCCACCAAACTCAATCACTTGAGTTCTAACTGAAGTCCATCATGCAATAGCTCAACTAGCCCATAGGAAAAGCCTATTTCCTTCTGGTAGTTACATGTGCCACATCTGTAGCTCGAACTGAAGTGCTGCAAGAGGATAAGATAATGTTTATAGTCCAAATATTATTAAGAGCTAATAATATTCCACTGTTCTATTTTTTGACTGGCAGTCTAAAAATAGACTCTGCCCATATGTCTAAAAATAGAGTTCCATCTATTTTTACCAACATGACCAATCATCCATAAATAGCATCTTGCAACTCATAGACCATACATAGTCTAAAAATAGACTTTACGCCAAAAATAGCCTGCGGGCCCACTTAGTGAAGATGACTTCTTTTCACTAAGCTCCATCATCTTGTTGCATTTTCAACACTCCCTCTCAACAAGATATGGATTATCTGCAACCCCTATCCTGCCTCTATGGTATTCGAATTTGCTCTTGGTAAGCGCCTTCATCAAGATATCAGCATCTTGATCCTCTGTGGGAATGTATGAAAGTTACATGATTCTCCGCTGCACACAATCTCTAATATGATGGTACCTGATGTCGATGTGCTTGGATCTATCATGAAATAATGGACTAGCAGAGAGTTTAATGCAACTTTGGTTATCACAATAAATCACAGTAGGCTCCAAGTGTGACCCGAACAACCTGACCAGGATCTTCCTCATCCATATAGCCTCGCATGCAGCCAAACTTGCTGCCATATGCTTGGCCTCTACTGAACTGAGTGCCACAGATCTCTACTTCCTGATGTACCAAGAAACGGTTGTCGACCTGATACTAAAGATCCCTCCAGATGTGCTATTTTTGTCCGTTGGGCTCCCTGCCCAATCTGCATCCGTGAAGCCACATAGCTTCACCTCATCCTCCTGTCTGTACCATAATCCATATCTCGATGTGCCTCTAAGATAATGCAATACATGCTTGCCTGCCTTCCAGAAGAGCTTGGTTGGCTTAACCATAGCTTGTGAAAGCTAGTTAACAGCATAGCATATATTGGGTCGTGTATTGACCAGATACATAAGCGACCCCACCAACTGTCGATAAACAGTGGCATCCACTACCTCCGCTGAAGTAGCATCCTCCTTCCTCCAACCTCCAGGAAGAGGAGTATCAACAACCTTGCAACCATGCATGTTGAACTTCTCCAGTACCTCCCGGGCATACTTACCCTAAGAAACAAATAGTCCATCACTGCGCTGCCAAATTTCCAATCCCAGGAAATAATGAAGGAGGCCCAAGTCCTTCATCTCAAACTCTCTAGCAAGATCCTCCTTCCATGAAAGTATCAATAATTCATCTCTCGTCAAAATAAAATCATCTACATAAAGTATAATGATTAGCAACTTACCCTCCACCACTATCTGGTATAGGTTAGGATCCGCCTCACTCTTGGAGAATCCAAGTCCAGTGAAATAACTGTCTATTCATGTGTACCAAGCACGAGGTGCTTGTTTCAACCCATACAATGCTCTCTTGAGCATGCACACATGTGACTCACTACTGAAGATCTCGAAACCTTTGGGCTGCTCTATGTACACCTCCTCCTCAATGACTCTGTTGAGGAACGCAGTCTTCACATCCATCTGATGGATGTGCCACCCCATCTGCGCTGAGAAAGAAAGAATTGTCCTTATGGAAGAATACCTTGCGACAGGTGCAAAGGTCTCCTCATAATCGATCCCCTCTATCTGTGAGAAGCCTCGGGAAACAAATCTTTCCTTGTACTTCTCCACACTCCCGTCAGCTACTTGCTTCACTTTGTAGATCCATCTCAAACCCACCATTGATTTCCCCTCTAGTCTTGGGACAATCTCCCATGCACTGTTTCTGACAATCGAATCATACTCTTCCACCATGGCATCTACCCATACGGGATCCTCCACAGATTCCTTGAAAGAGGATGGCTCAGTCACGACACATTTGCTCACAGGATCCATGTATCTAGTGTACTGATCAGGTGACTGTCTCTATCTGCGCTATGTTGTAGGTGGTCCTACAACCTTCTCTACATCTTGAGCCAGTCGCTCAGCTTCTGTAGTGCGCTTTCTCCCTCTGATGGTTGGCGTTGCATGAGTGGTCTCTTCCACTCCATGAACTTCATATTGTGGCTTATCCACATCCTAAAGCTCATCCTTAGGAACTAATAGCTCCTCATCTGCATGCAAGTGTGGCTCCCTCTCAAGCGAACACTTCATGGCTTTCTCCTCCTGAAATTTGATATCCCGTCGCACAACAGTCTTGCAACTGTCTGGAAAATACACACGATAGTTGTGGGGCGTATCAGTGTACCCCACAAATATCCCAACCTCTGCAGTCGGCTCCAGCTTCTTCCTGGCGTCCTTCGTCACATGCATGTAAACAGGAGAACCAAAAATCCTCATATGGGAAATATCAGGCCTCTTACCAGAATAAGCCTCCTCGGGTGTACTCATGCCAAGTATCTTGTGAGGACAACGGTTCTACACAAATACTGCAGTATTGCATGCCTCCGCCCATAAGTGAAGGGGTAGACCCTGATCATGCAACATCGCCCGTGCAACACCCATGATCGTTATGTTCTTCCGCTTAGCAACCCCATTTTGTTGTGGGTTATGGGGAGCTATGAGCTCTCTTCGAATCCCTTCTGTGCTGCAGAAGTCCTTAAACTCGCCAGAGATGAATTTACCACCATTGTCGCTCCTAAGAGCCTTCACCTTCTTCCCCAACTCCTTCTCGACCAGTGCTTTGAACTCACAAAACTTTGAGTATGTCTCACTCTTCTTTTGCATGAAGAAGATCCAGCACTTTCGAGAGAAATCATCAACAAAGATCACATAGTACTTGTGCTTTGTTGTCGAAGCTACTAAGAAAGGTCCACACACGTCTGTGTGAATTCTCTCAAGGATTGTCATGGCACGACTATCCTTCTCGTGAAAGGTGGCTTTCAAAAATTTTCCCAATGTACACCCCTTGCATTGATCTGACTGCGCAAGAGTGCCTTTAGGAAGCCCAATAGAAATCTGTTGCAGTATCTAAGCTCCATGGTGAAGGTGGCCCAATCTCTGGTGCCACAGCTTACCATCATCCCAGCTCACCACTCCTTCTACCTTGCATGCCATTGCTGCGCAGCCATCTACATGTAATTGATAAAGGTTCTTGAATCGAACCCCTATCTTTTTGGTTTTTCCAATTGTCTTACTGCGCAGGAGAGCCTTTCCATCGCTAAAGACAACATCATATCCCTTGTCTTATAACATCACCATAGAGATAAGATTCTTCTTCAATCCTGGAACATGCATCACTTCCTTCAATACGAAGGGTTTACCAGACTCCCTCTCAAAGGAAATGGTACCGATACCGGTTGCACTATATCTACCATCATCACCCATCTCGATGTGCACTCCAAGATCTTTCTCATCCAGATCAGAAAACAAATCTCGATCTCCTGTCATGTGAAAAGACACACCACTGTCCAAGAACCATACCGATCCCATCACACTTGATACCAAGCATGCGATCAGTGAAAAATCCAGCTCAAACTGCGAGGCTAAGGCCTCTCCCGCTGTAGATCTAGCAACTTGCTTATTTTTCTTCTTCTGTGGACAATTTGTGGCATAATGTCTGTGTTGGTGACAGTGAAAGCACTTCACCTTGGACATGTCCTGCTTCTTTCCTTTCACACCGGTATGAGAAGCTTTCTTGTTCTTCCCCTTCTTTGCTTTGGCAGCCAAAGCGCAATTTTCTTCATCATATGCCTTTGATGAAGATCTGTCCCTGGTATTCCGCCTGATCTCCTCTTGCACAAGATCAGACCAAAGTCTCTCCATCCTGGCAATTTCTCCTGACCATTGACAGATTCTTGATAGGAATTCCAACTCTTTGGAAGACCAAGGAGAGCCAAGCTCACCAAGTCCTCATCATCGACAGTCACCCCCACACTTCCCAGCTCATCCCGACATTGGGTGAACTTTGTGAGATACTTGGGCATATTGTCTCCCCATTCTCACACTTAATGTTTCTAAGTTTATCCTTGAGCGCCAACTTCCTCTGGTCGCTCTTGCTTTGGAATAAATCTTTCAACGCTTTCCACATCAAGTATGGAGAAGCCTTTCCATGCAGGCTGGATACAATGTGATCCTTCACGCCCTCCAACAGAATCCTTCGACACTTTGCTGTCTTCTTTTGCCAAGCCTCAACTTGAGTAGCATCAGTAGGCTTTGGGACTTCAGTATCTATGAACTCCTTCAACCCATTGTCATCTAACACCGACTCCATCCTGTCTTTCCATGCAATATAATTCGAGCTGCCTTCAAGGGCATACTCCAATTGCAATCCATTGAAAGACATTTCAACTTCGACACCAAGAAAACACTGCTGCAAATTTGAATTCCACCAGCTCAAAACTCAACCGCTTTTGATCTAAAATTCGTGAGAACAAAGTATTTCTCGTACAAAGATTAACTGTATGGGCATTTATCGGATATCTCACCTTCCAAAAGAAGGATGAATCCAGAGGCTACCTGGCCTGATTATAGACTCTGCCTGAAGAAATAAAATGTAATCACTTTCTAAATAATAGATCTGATGATCAACTTTGCTCTGATACCATGTAGAAATTTGAATAATATAACACTTTTTCACAGAGATGATCCTGATTATACACTATTTTCAGAATGCATGCATAATACATAACCTCCTCTACCATCGATCATCAATTTGCGGAATTAAGAAAACAATCGCATGCGCACATTGAAAACATCAATCGCACATATCAACACAGTATGTAATGGGGAAAGCATACAGTTGAAAACCCCCAACTATCTGTATATTATAATGATAGAGAACATGTAACAATACATAGTGAAATACTCCTCACAAGTACTTAGTACTATCTCCACATGCTACACACAAACTAGCTCAGATCTGAATAAGTCACAGGTTCAAATCTCCTCCACTGTCTGCCTGCCTCTACTGTACAATCCAAGTTGAGAATAGATGAGATCCAAGTTTGAATCCCCTTGACTTGTACTGCGCAATCCTCATTGGCAATCTCAATCAAAGATTGTGCAAATATCATGCACAACTATAGTCACAACTGATAGTAGTCTCACCCTTTCACCCACCTCTAACACTTGTCTCCACTGAACTGTCCATGCACTGAGTTAACTGATGTATTCTTTAGTTGATTTATGAGTTAATAATTAGTGAATTAATTAATAATTAATTCACACCACTCATCACTAGTTTATTTTTCAGTTAGACTAAATACAACTAGTTCAACTAAGTCAAACTGAACACAACTCCATCAACTCCTCAATCAACTCCACCAAACTCAATCACTTGAGTTCCAACTGAAGTCCATCATGCAATAGCTCAACTAACCCATAGGAAAAGCGTATTTCTTTCTGGAAGTTGCATGTGCCACATCTGTAGCTCGAACTGAAGTGCTGCAAGAGGATAAGATAATGTTTATAGTCCAAATATTATTAAGAGCTAATAATATTCCACTATTCTATTTTTTGACTGGCAGTCTAAAAATAGACTCCGCCCATATGTCTAAAAATAGAGGTCCATCTATTTTTACCAACATGACCAATCATCCATAAATAGGCATCCTGCAACTCATAGACCATGATCCATATGTCTAAAAATAGACATGAGTCTAAAAATAGACTTTGCGCCAAAAATAGCCTGCGGGCCCACTTAGTGAAGGCGACTTCTTTTCACTAAGCTTCATCATCTTGTTGCATTTTCAACAATTCTTTAGCCACTTTTCTAAGTGAAATGCAAGTGTCAGCATTCATGTTTGAGCAGCCATTTCCATGCGATTGATGTCATGAGATTGATGGTACGAACAACTTTAGCAGTTTTACATCCACTTCCTCATATGGCCCTTGGATGTGAGGTATATGTAGTGTTCATGTACTTCTTCTTCATGCATTGTGCTACACAGATCCTTGTTGATGTTTGATGTGGGATCCTATTTCTTACTCATTTTTATGATTCCTGCTTGATGTGACGCGGAATCACTTATGTGATGTACTTGTTGTCATGATCATCATGTTGTGTTTTGAGATCCCTTTGTTGTATGTTGACAGGATACTCATGTTGTCGTCATGCATGTTTGCATTGAGATCCCTTTTATGTCATTTTGGTGGGATGCTCATCATGCCTGAGTTTATGTCATACTGATAGGAGTCCTTTTGACTGAGAGTTCCTGTAGCGAAACATCTCTTGGAGCCACATCATCATTATCAACAACACTTAATGCAGCAACCTACACCATCTTGAAATTGGGGCCTGGAGATGTAGTCCCTCTTGGATGAACTTCGTTATTGACATCTTATGTTTTCATGTGCTGATGATTGTCATGTTCCTCTTCTTCACAACATGCAGATGTATTCATTAATGTTCTTTTAAAAATGAAATTTAACACATCATGAAAGTAAAAGGTATTGGAAGGGTCCTTTGTCATACCCAGACCTAGATCAAATGGTATCAGTGTGGTATTTGCGTTGATGTGAATTGCAGCGTGAACAAAGGAACATGCAGCGACAAAGGATGAAAAAGCAATGTACGAGACCATGTTCAAAATTTCCAAAAGGGTAGAGATAATGTATGAAACTCTACAAAAATACATAGAGAAAAAGGAGCGATTGTAGCTTCAGTTGAAAGCCACAGAAGAGGCCATGGAAGAACTGAAGCAAAACAAACATAATCTTCAAACAGAGAACGTTGAATTGAAGATGTGTCTACGTGAAGAAAAAGAGGAAAAATAGATTTTTCTACAATAGTTGCAAGCAAAGGACGAGGCCTTGGAAAAGCTGCAACATGACCCATGTGAGGTAAAAGTAGTTCTCCAAATTCATGTATGTTTCCTAATGATGATTTCACTGTTTTTGAAAATCATACCATAGGAATTGGCTCCAAACTATTGAAGAAAGAATTGGCTCCAAACTATTGGGTATGAGGGAAAAAACTTCGGCGTTAATGGCCAAGGCATTGTCAACCCCATCAAAGTAGAGGAATTACCATGTCAAATAGGACTTGGGTATGTTAGAAAGGAAGTTGGGAAATGCGCCACAACAGTTAGCGAACCACCAACAATGGATGATGAGCATTCCTCATCAGTTCTTTCCAAGTTGTCAGAGGAGGTAAAAGATGTTGATTTCCTTTTAGTTTAATCTTCACATAGTGTGAGTTCTATTAGAGATTTGGAGATCCCAATTACAGGGAAAAACATGAGGCTCCTTACAAGGATGAGGCATGAGGAGAAAGAAGAACTTGGTGTTAATCACCAAGGCATAACTCAACCTTTGGAGGTTGTGCATGAACATCGATTTGCAGGATTGAGATATACTAAAGGAGAGTGCTCAAAGGTGTCAAAGTCGTCCGAGACATCGTTGAAATCGTCGAGGAAAGAGAATGATGGGAACACATCCCCATCTTCCCACGACAGTGCCCATTGTAGGGAGAGAGGTGAGGCAAACTCTCATCGCCATACTGACATCAGAGATAACAAGAGAAATTATAACCACCTTCGATCTTTGAATGCTCATTTCGATTATGATCATGTTGATAATAATGAACGTAAAACATGGAATCGAAAAACATGTACCTTTTGTGGACTACATAACCATACATTTTCTAAGTGTTGGAAAAGAATGGCAACACACAAAAGAATGAGGCATGAAAGACCCTCTCACCAACAGGTAAAGAAACAGGTTAAGCAAATCTGGAGGAAGAATATGTATTGTAGTCAGCGTGACAGAAATGACCATCAAAGAGCCACATGTTGGAGGCTCCATCCAGAGCAGTGCCTTAAAGACAAAACATCGGTGCATGAACTAGGTGAAATGATTGTTCGACAAGCAAAACTGCCACAAGGAGGTGACCCATTCACATTGATAAGTGAAAAATGGTTTATAGACATGTTGTCATTTCATGTTTGTGTTTTTGTAAATCATTTGTTGCATTTTAAAATGTAAAAGTGATGATGTGTTTTCCATCACTTGTTCACCAACAATGATGTCTAGTCTTATTTTGAGTTGCAGTTTAAACTCTGAAAGTGATGTTGTGTTTCCATCACTTGTCGAAAGCCAAAATAGTGTTGGCCTTGTTGTCATAGCTAGGGTATTGCATCCATCTTGTTGTAAACTTGACCACCGAGTATATGTTATAAACTCGTGGCCAGTGTGGGACGTTTGGGTCATTAGTTGGTCATGTCAATCAAGCATGTAATTTGAAAACAATGTACTACAGGTTGCAGAAGTGGCAGGTGTCAACTCATCACTTAAGGATCTAAAAAAAAAAGGTGAAGGAGATGGAAGCAAGAACTTTTGAGGACGCTTGTGATGCAGACAAGGTATAGGGAAGTTGTAGAGTATTTTTCATGCTTTTGGAGGACCAAAAGCTCCTCAATGGGGAGGATTGATCCAGGTAGCTCTAGAGACACACATAGGACAAGGAGGACTCAGGAAAGCTTAAAAAAAAAATGTGATCAGAATGCTTTCAAACTAGGACCAGAGTGTAGATCTCATCGTCTTGATCACGACGGTGCAAACGGTTCGTCAACGCGATTCCGTATGCGAAAGTTAGAAGCAGTCAAAGTTGGGTTGACTTTTTAATGACTGGGCAGGCTTAAGGAGGCCACAATTTGGATTGTTTCCAGCCAACCAGGACCAGATTCCATGTGAATTTGTGGGTTCGTTAAAATCACTCCTATGGCTAAAATTCGAATTTCTTAAAAGTGGAATTTATTTTGTTATTAAAAAACATTTTGTTAATAAAAAAACTATATATATATATATAGCGGTGGCGGGCCATGACCCTCGCCACCCCATCTCACTTACCATACATTAATATATATGGGTTATATATATATCCAACCGTATGCCATGTTTTATGAGGAGGTCAGCAGGGATTGAACCCGCCCAACCCACGTGGGCCAGCGCCCACTAGGCAGCCCTATGAACAAACCAACCAAAACACCATGTCACCAACCAACAAACAATGCGCCCATTTAATACCAACAGCACACCTGCAGGAGTTAAGGGGTGGGCCTCCCAATCCAGACCTGACCCCACTAATAAAAAAATATATATGTTAATTCAGGAGGGGTAGGATTTGATCCCTCGACCCCTCCTCAACTGATTTCTATTTTTATCGTTACACCAAAACCACTTTGTTGGTAAATCTACCATGAAACTTATATAAACCCATCATTTGTCAGTATGCCCAAGCATGGAGGAGCAGGAGGCGCAGCATGGATTTCGAGACAGAGGAGGTAGAACCTTGAACACGCATTTCGAGGTAGAATATTCTTTGATTCCTGAAGATTCTCCAAGGAGGTAAAAATTCTTTTTATCAGAATGTAACCAAGTTTACAGTCAATTTTCACAAATTTTCGCAGGGGACATAATGGCAAGGTAAAATTCATCTTTTTAGTAGCAGATTTGCAAATTCCTAGTAGAGGGAATCTTTTAAGAATCTTAAAGGAATCTTCGAGATTCCTTGGACGCTGAAATTTGCCAGAGTCAGAATATAGCCAACTTCACACTCATTTTTCTCATAATTCTGCAAGGAACCTGAAGTCACAACTGGAATTTTGATCTGAGCAGCATATTTTTTGAGGACCCAAACGAGGGAATCTTTGAGGAATCTAAGGGGAATCTAAAAGATTCATTGAGCCCAGATTCTCACTTTCTCAGAATTCAAAAATTGGATAGTCAATTTTGCACTATTCGATGCCACAAATTTGATGGTGTGTTCAGATTTCTCATTTTATCATTCTATTCTTTAGCCACTTTTCTAAGTGTAATGCAAGTGTCAACATTCATGTGTGAGCAACCATTTCCATGCGATTGATGTTGTGAGATTGATGGCACGAACAACTTCAACAGTTTGACATTTGCTTCTTCAGATGGTCCTTGGATGTGAGGTATATGCAGTGTTCATGTACTTCTTCTTCATGCATTGTGTTGCACAGATCCTTGTTGATGTTTGATGTGGGATCTTGTTTCTTACTCATTTTTATGATTCCTACTTGATGTGATGTGGCATCGCCTATGTGATGTACTTATTGTCATGATTGATCATGTTGTGTTTTGAGATCCCTTTGTTGTATGTTGATGGGATACTCATGTTCTCATCATGCATGTTTTCATTGAGATCCCTTTTATGCCATGTTGGCGGGATGCTCATCATGAATGAGTTTATGTCATACTGATAGGAGTCCTTTTGACTGAGAGTTCCTGTAGCAGAACATCTCTTGGAGCCACTCCTGCGTGAGGGAATTTTCCTTGTATGATAGCGACATGATGTCTTATGTACATCATCATTATTAACAACACTTAATGCAGCAACCTACACCATCTTGAAACCGGGGCCCAGAGACGTAGTCCCTCTTGGACGAACTTCGTTATCAACGTCTTATGTTTTCATGTGCTGATGATTGTCATGTTCCTCTTCTTTACAACATGCAAATGTATTTATTAATGTTCTTTTAAAAATGCAATTTAACACATCACGAAAGTAAAAGGTCTTGGAAGGGTCCTTTGTCACACCCAGACCTGGATCAAGTGGTACCAGAGTGGTCTTTGCGTTGATGTGAATTGCAGCGTGAACAATGGAACGTGCAATGAAAAAGGATAAAAAAGAAATGTGCGAGACCATGTTCAAAATTTCCGAAAGGGTAGAGATAATGTATGAAACTCTATAGAAAGAGAGAGAGGAAAAGGAGCAATTGCAGCTTCAGTTGCAAGCCATAGAAGAGGCCATGGAAGAACTGAAGCAAAACAAACATAATCTTCAAACAGAGAACGTTGAATTGAAGATATGTCTACATGAAGAGAAAGAGGAAAAATAGAGTTTGCTACGACAGCTGCAAGAAACGGACGAGGCATTGGAAAAGCTGCAACATGACCCATGCGAGGTAAAAAGTAGTTCTCCAAATTCATGTATGTTTCCTGATGATGATTTCACTGTTTTTGAAAATCATACAATAGGAATTGGCTCCAAACTGTTGAAGAAAATGGGGTATGAGGGAAAAGGCTTGGGTGTTAATGGCCAAGGCATTTTCAACCCCATCAAAGTAGAGGATATTACCATGTTGAACAGGACTTGGGTATGTCACAAAGGAAGTTGGGGAATGCGCCATGACAGTTAGTGAACCACCAACAATGGATACTCCTACATTGCAGAGACAAATGATGACAACAAATAATACTCCTACAATTATGATATTATGAAAGAAGACTATTTCAATTCATCAACCATTCTATCTATCCTTCAACAAATCCTATGCATAAGGAAGACTAGTAAATCACATGAATGCTTAAAAGTCTTACTTCTTAAAGGTAACTTATGGAATTCACAAACTCAAACCTTACATTCACATAACACAATCCAATCAGCAATTTCAGAAGATGCATAGCAGAATTACAAGATATAGAATTCAATCGATTATCTACCACGAAAGAAAAGGCAAGTGAATAGAAACACAACTAATGCGAATGTGGAAACATAACTAACTAATAGTGATACATAAGAAACAGTAGAACCTTCGGTGACTGGGCCCACGGTCTCCAGAAGTATTGTCTTAGATAAATTTGATATTGAGGACTAAGGTAAGATCTTGTGCAAATTCATTCACTTCAAAGAGTTTTACATAATGGCCTTGAGAAAGTTCAAATTTAGATTGTTGTATGAAATATACAATGAAAAAATAATAATCAAAAAGCTCCTCTATCTTTTCACTTGCTGTCTTATATATTACATTAAAAACTGAATATGGAGTTATCTTGAGGATCAACAGATTCTTAGGATTTCTCTTTTAACCATAAGATATTCAAATAGTAATGATCAGATTCCTTTGACTTCATTCTTCGATCATGCTCAGGCATCAAGTTGTAATTTGTCACAAATAAGGCATTCACTAATCTTGCTCCAATATCTTGAGGGAACAAAAATTGTTAGATTGGACTGATTTGCATAAAAATTTACTCAAATTATAACCTTTTCGATATCTAAAAGACTCAAACTAACTATACTATCTTCAACTCACTTTCATTATCCTTTTTCTCTTAAATTAAAGGCAAACTGCTAAAAAGCATAACATTTATTTAAGGAAACAGGTAGAAGAATTATACCATTTTCACGCCTGAGCCAGAGTCATAGAGCAAGTTAAAGTGTAGTGGAATCAATTTGGGCTTGAAGAAGCTACATGGGAGATGGAAAATCAGATGCAGACCTTATATCCTTCATTGTTTGTTGGTTGAGGCAAAGCGGTTTTGGTTTGATGTTGGTATATGTTTGGCATATTTTTTGTTGATGTTTTGGTATATGTATGTATATGTATACAGATGTAAATACCACCATGACCTAAGTTATAAAGCTCCAATAAGTGATGTGAGTTTCATAATATTATGGTTGTTATCTTGTCATGTTGTCATGATGTTTTTCTTTTGAGCAGGTCTTTCATTGTAAATACTGCAGCGAGCTAAGCTATAAAATTCCATGGGCAGTATGTTTGTTTTTAAGTGGTTTTGCTGATTTCATGGTGTGGTTTAACACTGAGGACAATGTTTCCCAAGGGGGAGGGTTCTGTAATAGCCCTAGTGAAAATTTCATGTAATAAAAGTTAATAAATGAAAAATAAGACCATGGTTAAGGGACACTTATTCCAAGCTTAATGTTGGGAAAAAATATCCTAGTGGGCATCATTGGATGTGTGTTTTGGCTAAGGAAAATTGGCAAAGGCTAAGGCAAAGGAATTAAAAGGAAAAAATGCATTTTTGGCATATTTATTTATGAAAATAAAGAAAAATAAGAGAAAAGTAAGGTGAAAGGTCACAAGTTGCATGTGCGGAGGAAATTGAAAGAAAATAATGGAAAATGAAGAAAATAGAAGGCTCGTTAATAAAAAGGCTTCAGAGGATCACTTGGTAACATTTTTGTTAGTTCAAGTTTGGAGCTTTCTCATTATTCTCTCTCTCCCTCTCTCCTTCTCTCACTTGTTGACATACATGTTCAGCTCCAGTCGAACTTGGTTGTTGTCTTTGCCTCGATGAGTGTGCTAATGGGTGGGATCTCATGTGTACGCACAATGACATCCATGCTCCTGAAAAAACTTGCATGTGATCGATGACATTGCTCACCCTATCTACTCCATGCTAGTAGTTGGGCTGGGTCTATAACCTGTATGGGCGCAGTTTCATCAGTTTGTGCATGTTATGCCTATTGTTGTACCTGTTCCTGCTACAACTCCTTCTCTCATATTTGCAACTCCTGTTCTTCCTTGAGTTGTCGCTTCATCACCTGCAACTCCTTCTATGTTTCTCTCTCTGCCTTCACGCAATCCTCATAGCCTCAATCTCCAAAGCTTCTTTCATCACAAATGGATCTGCTTGAACTTGCAACTTTTCTTCACCTCTGTGTTGTCAACAACCTTCCTTTGCATTTGTCGCATGTAGGCGCACTACCTTCTGCTATTGTTGATGGTGCTGCTCGTTGTGATGTCTTTTCCATTTCATCTTGATATCCTTATCCATAAAAAATTTGATGTCTTCATAAATAGGAAAGGTCATAGACACTTGATCGACTGCATCCCCAATTGCGCTCTCAATGGTGTCTTTGACTCTGCTCTCCTGGAAGCCATTGTACCAGTGCTGCTGAGAGGTAGAGGAATGCCTATGATACCTAGAGACATAGAAACACTCATGGCAAGAAATATGTCAATTGAAAACCAAAACAAACTGAAGGACCAACATGCAACATACCTATGTGACTGTCTATGAAGATTGTGCAATTTTCACCAAGAGCTTGGGAGACTGGTTGCCAAAACTGCACAACACACAGTTCGGGCTACCAGGAGGCTGAATGACTACTCAAATTGTGCAACGCACAATCCATCCTGGCTTGCTGAGGACTAAAACTACACAAAGCGCAATTTCAATCAGTAGTGACAAGTAAACCGACAAATTGTATTGAGTGGGCCAGCGAGGCATTGCCTCCCAGAATCACGCAATGCAAGCCTCAAGGTCAGTGCTTGCTAGAATTGCATAATTTTTGGAGGGAAGGTAGAGCCTTCACTTCCAGAAATGTGCAATGCTAGCCAGGCAAGCCAAGGTCCGAGCCAAGGCATCCCAGACCCGCTGATGAGCGACTAAAAACATGAGAAGTCTGAATGCATGGTGAAACTGAGTGTAAACAAGAGTGAATGTTCATGCATGCAAACAGTAATTGCATGATTTAGAAAATAGGAAAACATGCATGTGTGTGAAGCAGGTCGCCACAACAGTGATTGTTAGTGCAAAAGTATTGTCATGCATGCGACAATAGTGAGATGCAAAATAAAATTGAAACAATACTTCTACAAGATAACATACATTAAAACAACAACAAGCGCTCATTGAAATCAATCAAACAACACTTACACAAAGCGAAAAACAAAAAGTGACAAAAATGCAGCGTAAGACATGAGAAGCAGACTTACCCTAAAACAGCTTAGCTGAAAGTGCCGAAGACTCCTGTATGCGATGTGGGATGTCAGAGCCAAAAATTCGATGCGAGGAATGAGATCTGTAGTGTCTGGTTAATAAGTTTTGGTAAGGCGCATGCCACAAATCTAAGAAAAAGCGATACTTGGTGGGAGGTTTCTAAAACGATCTCTGCATGTAACCTCCAACTACAAAAAGTAGATCCCTAAAATCTAAGGATGCCTTTTCATGTTGCCTTTTGCTATTTCAAGAAGATCAACCCATGCATGCAAATCAGTTTTTCTTGGTCCTGGAGGGAACCGGTCAACCTTGAAGGTACATGCATCAATATGCGAGCCTGGGATGAAAATTTGTGTAGCTTCTGGGCTAAGTAGAGCTGGCTATCTATCATGCATTATGTAATTTCTAGGATGAGAAGGTTACTACCTCCCAGAATTGTGCAATTTCTGGGTTGAGGCCCAGTGCTAGGTCAGATTGCGCAGTTTTTTGAAGGGGGGCTGTGTGATTGTTTTGCGTAATTCTGGAGCCCAGCAGCCTACCTATTTGATTTGTGCAATTTCTAGAGGGAAGGTTGGTTCCCTCATCAAAAAAATAGTCTAAGTCCGGAATGCTAGCCTACGAGAGGGAGACAAACAAGCTGCCATGCACAGGCCGACAAGCCACTGAAACTCAACTCAAGATTGTTTGCATGACAGTGTAAGACATGGTGCTAAGGATGGTTGGTATGGAGGCTCCAAAACAGAGCTAAGGAAAAATTTTGGAGGGTGGTTGTAGCTGCTACAACATATCCTGAGCTGGAATTTCTGCTTGGTTAATGGGAATTCCTTCAGTCCAAGTTTCCGCATGATTAATGGGAGTTCCCTCAGTCTGAGTTTCTGCATGATTCATGGGAGTTCCCTCAGTATGATTTTATTCATGATTCATGGGAGTTCCCTCAGTCTAAGTTTCTGCATGATTCAAGAAATTCTCACTTTCGACTCCAATTGTCACAATTTGTATTTTCTTTCTACAACATCCTCTAGAGTTTCTAAGCCATTTTCTGAGTTGTTCAATCTTTTTTCTCAGTTTTTATTTATTTTTATTTTTTTAATAGCTTGACTATGTGTCTATTCCTTTCTTTCAACCCTTCAGTAGGTTCTAAAATCAATGTTGTAGATAAAGATGGAGCAATAGTGACATTTTCGTTAACAGGAGGTACTTCAAATTTTTTAGAATTTTCATCAATCAAAACTGTATCAATTGACTTATCTTTAGAATTTTGATTATCAGGGGTCAATGGAATGATCCCTTATCTAGAAAAGTATGGTTCTTTCATAGTTTCAACCAATTTTTCTGAATGTTCCTAACTGTGCATACTTGGTGAAGATGGAAGGATCTCAGTATTATTAGAATTAGCAGTAGAGGCTACAAAATCAACAACTGGTTCAGATGGGTTCTCAAAACAATCTTCATTTCCTTCAGAAAAAAAGAGGGTTCCCATATTTTCCAAGACCTAGGCTATTTCCTCTTTACAAATTCAGGGTGAGTTAACCTTCTACTTCATAGGGTATTCTTGAGACAACTTATTCTCCGATGCATGCTCAACATATCCTATTGGCTACTTTGCCATGTCCCATATTTTAGACCTTCTATGCTTAGCTGGCAAATAAACTAAGAGAGAGGCTACCCTCTTCTTAGTTCTAGTCAAATTCTGCAAAACTAGGGTTTGACTATCACTTTTCTCTCTTTGTTGACTGTTTACTAGTTCAATGGGAGCATTTTCCATGTCTCGTTGAATGTTTTCCATATCAGGATGAGTATTTTCTTCCTCACACATTTCTTCCACATATGGTGGGTCATTAGATCCCAAAAAATTGTCCCAGCTTAATTGTGATAATGCCAATTCCTTACTAACTATCAATTTGATTAAACAATGGAGGTTGACTATAGCACTTGGGTCCTTGGCTCTACCCAATCTACCAATACCTTCATGTAGAAGGAAATTCATAAAGAAAGGCATGTTTAAAACCATTTTTTATTTTAAAGCTGCCAATAGTTTGAGATGGCATGGTATTACCACATCATGGCAACCGTCACATGTAATATACCTTTGGATTATGTCTGCAAGCTCCCATGGTTCTCCAAATGAAGCTTGGTGGAATCCTTTTCCTTTGCTAACCAATTCTTCACCAGGATCTGTAAACAATTCCATCGCACTTTGGAGTCCGGTATGCTTGTCTATCCATTTATCTCCTTCTGTGGAGACACCTGTAACTTCCTCCAATATCATTTCATTGATTGGCATTCTCTTACCTTTAACCATTGTGACTTCGTTATGCAAATTATATAAAAATTATAAAGCCACAACGTTATCAAATTCCTATAATCAGGTGAAATATTCAAGCCAACCCACCCTCTCTAGGATTTTTCAGGCTTTCTCAGTCACCCATAGTGAAACATGCTCATTTCAGATGGATTTACCCCCATTGTTGCTGGTTTGTAAGAGATTGTTGCAAAGAAACTATATGTGAAGTTGTTTCAATCCAGAATTCTTCTAATGGAATGAGCAATATGGCAAAGTAACATCGTCTGGTGTGCTTTTATGTGACGAAACTTGCCATAATTGTTAATTGTGCTTAATCACATCATGCACATTCTATGCCTTACCACCTCCCAATAGGAAAGGTCGACCACAACCGAAAAGTTATGGAAATTAAATGTTCACACAGAAGCAGTCATTATCACAAAGGGGAATGGTCAAATCAGACGCAACCAGATGGAAGAATTAATTAACTGTCATAAATGTGTTGATTGTTGACATACAATAATCATTAGGAACTTTTAAAAATCATGATTATAACAATATACCACGTGTAAAAAGATTGCCTTAATAAATAGCCTTTGAAGATCATAAAAGCATATATCAGGTGGCATTCCTTTATAAGTAAAATGCATATTATGGAGGTCTGAAAGTTTGGAATTTTTTCATGTCATAGTTAATATACCACCTTTAGTTGTTTCCTAAAAGGATGTTTAGGTATTGATGATGGTGATCTCTTTATTAAGAAAAAGGAGGTCTAATGCCACAGGCAGAGCCACAACTACCAGTAGGTGTCTATAGCCTTGACAGGGTTTCCTTTTTAACCTGTAAATGAGCTAGTGTCCTATGAATGATAGGTCATATTATTATTTTAAATGATTTTTCTCAAAATTTCATTGTTTTCACGTGGTGACTAGATAACAACAATGCCACTCACTAGATCATAACAAAGTGAACAAGTTGGCTCATGACGAGACCTCTTGTCCTTTTGACACTAGTGTCAAAGACCATTACCTTGGTTTGGTGGACATAGTGGGAATGTCACTTATGTTATTGTCCTATGATTGTGGTAGGCTAACTCGTGATGAGACCCCTATCCTTTGAGAATATCTAACTTTAAGTGTCATATTTTTTTGAAAATTGATCTGTTTATCATCAAGGGTGGCTCATCATCTCCTTAAGAGTTTAAGGATGGCAGAAGGAAAAAAAAAAAATATGCCAAATAAAGTATGTATCAGTCCTTTGTTGTGTTAAAAGAGAATCACCATTTTAAATATGTACACAAAAGATGAAACTATTATGGTGGTTATAGATGATGGATGGTTTATGATTCTTTCAGAAAACTCCGAATATAAAATAAATATTTAAATTGATAGGATGCGCCAGAGGAAAAAAGATGTTCTTCGTAGGATGTTAGATAAGACGTTATTCTTGACACCCTGATAGAGTAAAGATCGATGCTTTTTAAGTTGACTTTTAAAGATTCTCGTCAATTATGTGGAAAATAGAGACAACTTGGTGCAAAGGGAATGACAACTATTCCAAAAGGAATCAACAATCAAAGGGAACAACAACGACAAATAAAGGAACAACAAATTGTGCTGAAGGGAACAATAAATGTGATGAAGGGAACAACAATCATGACCAATGATGCCAAAATCTTGGGAACTAAGATGACTCTTTAAAATAAACTTAATCCTACCTTCATTAATCTTATCAACCTGGGATTCGTCTCTTATTTCAAGGCTATCAACACAATATATGCAAGAATAGATTCTTAGATTATGAAAGAGTGTGAAATTATTGCTACAAAAATGTTACATTAGACATTATCCTAATTGAATCATTGCAAAGACAAATGATGACAACAAATAATTACTCCTACAATTACTATCTTATGAAAGAAGACTATTTCAATTCATCAACCATTCTATCTATCCTACAACAAATCATATGCATAAGGAAGACTAGTAAATCACATGAATGCTTAAAAGTCTTACTTCTCAAAGATAACTTATGGAATTCACAAACTAAAACCTTACATTCATGTAACACAATCCAATCAGCGATTTCAGAAGATGCATAACATAATTACAAGATACAAAATTCAATCGATTATCTATCATGAAAGAAAAGGCAAGTGAATAGAAACACAACTAATGTGAATGTGGAAAAGTAACTAACTAATAATGATACATAACAAACAGTAGAACCTCCGGTGACTAGGCCAAAGGTCTCCAGAAGTATTATCTTAGATAAATTTGTAACTGAGGACTAAGGTAAGATCTTGTGCAAATTCATTAACTTCAAAGATTTTTACACAATGACCTTGAGAAATTTCAAATTCAGATTGTTGTAAGCAATATACAATGAAAAAGTAATAATCAAAAACCTCCTCTGTCTTTTCACTTGTTGTCTTCTATATTTCATTAAAAACTGAATATGGTGCTATCCTGAGAATCAACAGATTCTCAGGATTTCTCTTTTAACCTTAAGATATTCGAATAGTACTAATCAGATTCCTTTGACTTCATTCTTCGATCACGCTCAGGCGCTGAGCTGTAACTTGTCACAAATAAGGCATTCGCTGATCCAAAATCTTGCTCCAATATCTCGAGGGAACAAAAATTGTTAGATTGGACTAATTTGCATAACAATTTACTCAAATTATAACCTTTTTGATATCTAAAAGACTCAATCTAACTATATTATCTTCAACTCAGTTTCATTATCCTTTTTCTCTTAAATTAAAGGCAAACTACTAAAAATGATAACGTTTATTTAAGGAAATAGGGAGAAGAATTATACCATTTTCATCCCCAAACCAGAGCCATAGAGCAAGTCAAAGTGTAGTGGAAGCACTTTGGGCCTAAAGAAGCTACATGGGAGATGATGGATCAGATGCAGCCCTTATATCCTTCATTGTTCGTTGGTTGAGGCAAAGTAGTTTTGGTTTGATGTTCGTATATGTTTGGCATATTTTTTGCTGATGTTTTGGTATATGTATATGTATACGGATGTAAATAACACCATGAGCTAAGTTATAAAGCTCCAATAAGTGGCATGAGTTTCATATTATTATGGTTGTTATCTTGTCATGTTGTCATAATGTTTTTCTTTTGAGTAGGTCTTTCATTGTAAATATTGCAACGAGCTAAGTTATAAAGCTCCATGAGTAGTATGTTTGCTTTTAAGTGGTTTTGCTAATTTCATGGTGTGGTTTAACACTAAGGATGGTGTTCCCCAAGGGGGAGGGTTCTGTAACAATCCTCATGAAAATTTCATGTAATAAAAGTAAATAAAGGCAAAATAAGACCATGGATAAGGGACACTTATTCCGAGCTAAATGTTAGGAAAAAATACCCTAGTGGAAATCACTAGATGTGTGTTTTTGCTAAGGAAAATTGGCAAAGGCTAAGGCAAAGGAATTAAAAGGAAAAAATGCATTTTTGGCATATTTATTTATGAAAATAAAGGAAAATAGGAGAAAAGTAAGGTGAAATGTCACAAGTTTCATGTGAGGGGGAAATTGAAGGAAAATAATGAAAAGTGAAGAAAATAGAGGGCTCGTTAATAAAAGGCTTCAGAGGATCAGTTGGTAACATTTTTGTCAGTTCAATTTTTGAGATTTCTCATTATTCTCTCTCTCACTCTCTCACTATTGGTCACTTCGAGTTTTCTTGGAGCACTCTAGCTTTGGATCAAGGAAGGAAGAGAAAAGAAAGGAAAGGAAAGGATAACAAGGATTAAGGAAGAAGAGAAGGATAAAGCAGCTTCAACAGGAATACTTGGAGGTACCTTTTGCATGTGTGATTTCCTAGCTGGTTTTGACATGCATGGCTTTGCAGGTTGGTGTATGGTTCTCTTGTTGTTGGTGGCATGGTTTTGGCGGGTTATGACAATGGTTTTTAGTCTAGCCTTTCCTTTTTCCAGATGCCATGGTATGTTGGGATGTTTATCTTGGTTTTGAGATTTGGTTTTCTGAATGGATTTCAAAATCTAGGGCAGAGGTGGTCTCAAGGTTCATTCCCAAAGGCCAAGGAATCCCTTGACTGATTTTGGCAGGATACACGGTAAAGCCTAAGGGAGAAGTCTCAATTTAGGGCCTAGTGTTCCGAGTTTGCATTTTGGTAAAGCTCGAGAGACTAGTCCCAATTTAGGGCCTAGTGTTCTGGGATTGGATTGTGGCAAAGCCTAAGAGACAAGGAAACAGAAAGTTTGGTGTGATCATGGTTTGGTGAGGGTGGAGGTGGTTTAACCTCTAGATTCCCTTGGTTGTTCTTGGATTGTTTGTTCTATGAGATCCCACATTCATGCTTGGAATATGGCACGGGGGTGACTAAAGGAAAGAGATATTTCATTTAGCCATGTTTATGGTCGAGTGGTACGTGGTAGTCTCGAACCTGGTTGAATTTTCCTATGATTAATAAAAGATAAGTTATCTTACTTTTGCACTAGTTTATATGTGGATTTAATGGTTGTCATATATTTGATATTTATATTGTTTTAAGTTGGTTATAAGCATGGTTGAATGACTGGTTCATGTCATGGTTATTTCATGTATTTACTTGTAATTGTTAAATGGATAGATGCAAGACCTCTTTGATGATATAATAGTCCAATGGAGAAGGAGGTGATCCTTCTGGTTATGTTTCATAAGTTCTTTCAATCATTTATGCTTTGTCTTGTATCTTAGACCTGTAGGTTGCATTGATGCCAAGTGTTTGACAACATGTCAGTCTCGGTTGGGGATGCTCAGGCCTAGTCTTGAGGTTGATTTTTGATTTATCAGTATTTTTATCATGTCTTTGATGGATTCTGAAGGTTGTAGCAAGTTGTGGGCAGAGGTCGGGATTCTAGGATAGAAAAGTGGTTCAAATCTCAGGGTCGTTGGCACAGGTATGTTGAGAAAAGTCCACAATCACTGGAACCTAGGCCTATGGGAGCGAATTTGGGTTGTTGGACGTTGTCATGCCTGTAGCATGAGAGCGACCATGGGTTAAAAGACTTAAATCCTCTGTGGGACTTAGAGACATGTTGTCTAAGTGGTTGACATGTCTCTTGAGGGTCTTGTTGCTGATGTGGATGAGTTTGTTTGATATATTCCGTCAGTTCCATTTCCTTAAGGTCACCAAGGAAGTTGAATCCCTTATAGTAGCCTCTCTCATCGAATGTTTACCTCGGCTGGCCGGTTGCTTGGGTGGACCTGGGAGGAGGGAGTGGACATAGACATAACATTGACATGACCAAAACAAATAAGAGATGACAACATTTAGGGATGATAGAAATTCCAATATAAATTATATCAAGTCAAGGTATTTGCTTTTCCAAAAAGTTATTTTCATACCCAATTTCTCTCTCCTTATTATTCGAGTCATTAATATCTTTTGATTTGAATTCAAAATCAAATGTAAGAAATATAGGATGATTGGTAATTAGTATTAAAGGAAAATCAAGCTTTTAAAAACAATTTATTGATGGTTTATAAGAAGGTAGACTTTTTCTCTTATTAGATGCTTCTAGATTTTGGATTATTAACTAATTTCCTTACATCTAAAAAAGATAATTTCTTAGTCAATTAAAAGTATTGTAAGGTCTTATTCCAAGATTAAAGGACAATTTCAATCTAAATAAATTTACAAGACAATTTTTCTTGTTATAATCTTCAAAGTTATTCCTAGTGGGGTCATGTTTTTTTAAAATAATATTAATAATAATAACCATCTTATGGTCAGAAGTAGTTTTAGGTCTTATTCAAATATTAAAAGGCAATTTCAACTCAAATATTGTTTACAATAAAGCTAGTGTCTCATGTGGTCATTTTCAAAATTATTACCGCTTTGATTATATGCTTTCTTCTTCTACTACTACTAATAATAATAATATTATAATTTTAAAGTCATCACCAACCAAACATTAAATTGGTGTATAAGATCATGCTTTAATAGAACAGGGGATTTTTCTTCCTCGTTTTGGTTTTACTACTAAGTTTACCAAATATATATATATATATATAACTCTACCTACTTTTGAATTGAAACCTATAACATTTTATGAAAAAAATACATATTCTTAATCATTAAAATTACCCAAAATATAATTCTAACCTCTAATCCTAATAACTATATATTTCTTAACCATTAAAATCTCTTAAACTATACTTCTAACCATAAAAACTATATATTTTAATACCCTGACCACAATCATATACATAATAATACACTTATTACTTTTTCCCAAGGAAAAAAAAACCTAAATATTGATTAAAATATAATTGTAAAGCTCAAAGGTCACGTCAGAGTAAGTATATAAGTATCATGGGTTAAATGTCTTACAATGATGCCATTCAAGTCATCCTATAAAGTTGAAATTTCCAAAGGTTGCGTACGTAATTTTCCTATACCAAAATTTGATGTTTTAATATACGCCACTTCAGATGTGATGGAATCGATCCCATAGTAATCTAGCCATGGAATGATGAACCAGAAACCGAAAGTGCAATCCACGTACTTAGAATTCATAAGAAAAGATTGCTACGACAACCCTCATATAAAGGATAAAGGTTGCGCTTTACAGGATAATGATTGCACTTTTAGAATGTTTAATTTTTGAAAAAAAGGACGAGATAATCCTGTGGCCATAAAAATATTCAATATTGAGTTTGAGTTTATCCAAAGTGTAGACCTTAGAGTCTATTTTTTCCCAAGGTGGAGACCTAATAACATATGTTTATTTATTCCATTACATTCAATAACCTTTTTAAAAAGAGAGATGTAGTATGTTTATTTATTCCATTACATTCGATAACCTTTTTAAAAAGAGAGGTGTAGTTTAAATAAATATTTCACATTCTTTCAACATTCATAACCCGTGGATGGGACATGGGAAGGGTGCCACGCGCCCCACCCGTTCCTCATTTTTCAATGGTCACAAGAATCACCATGTGTTCTGGGGCGCGCTCGACCAGTCCGACCCTCCCGTCAACAGCTCCAATGGTAGTCTTCAAATAAAACTCGTCATCTATGTTATAACAAGAGCCAACATAATGCATTGGTCAAACGGTTAGTTTTTAACACCAAGGTCATGGGGTTGAACCCTGCAGAGGCTCATGTGACACATAAATCAAATTTTGGCCTCATTCAGAGTGTCAATGTGGTGCCCTGTGATTGGGTCACATGTCATTTCATGATTGGTCTGAATCAAATCACCTCCAACCAATAAAAACATGCCATTTTCCTTTGTATGATTGGGCCACTTGTCATGTCCTAATTGGTTCCATACTACACAATCATCTTACTGACGTCAGTGTAAAATTTTCCTTGTGGCATCCATACACATGTCATTTCATGATTGGTCTGAATCAAATCACCTCCAACCAATAAAAACATGCCATTTTCCTTTGTATGATTGGGCCACTTGTCATGTCCTAATTGGTTCCATACTACACAATCATCCTACTCACGTCAGTGTAAAATTTTCCTTGTGGCATCCGTACACTACCCATTCTTTTCCTTGTGGCATCCGTAGAGTGTCAATGTGGTGCCCTGTGATTGGGTCACATGTCATTTCATGATTGGTCTGAATCAAATCACCTCCAACCAATAAAAACATGCCATTTTCCTTTGTATGATTGGGCCACTTGTCATGTCCTAATTGGTTCCATACTACACAATCATCCTACTGACGTCAGTGTAAAATTTTCCTTGCGGCATCCGTACACATGTCATTTCATGATTGGTCTGAATCAAATCACCTCCAACCAATAAAAACATGCCATTTTCCTTTGTATGATTAGGCCACTTGTCATGTCCTAATTGGTTCCATACTACACAATCATCCTACTCACGTCAGTGTAAAATTTTCCTTGTGGCATCCGTACACTACCCATTCTTTTCCTTGTGGCATCCGTACACTACCCATTCCACGTGGCATCTGTACACTACCCAATCAACCCTGCAAGTTGACTTTTTTATTGTTTGCCAAACACTTCAAAATGAGATAACTTCCTCATACGATGTCGAATTATAATTCCCTAATTCTTATCTAGATCCTCATATCAACTCTTTAAAAAATTTAAATTAAAAATTACAATTTTTTAAATATTTTTCTAGTCTTGCTAATTTTCAATTTTCTCAAAATCTTCAATAGTCCTAAGCATTATTATACCTACCGCACGCATGGTATAGCATTCAGTGTTGCCTTTGACTAGGTATTAGTTTGTCTTTGACCAAAAAATTATGGTACTTATCCATAGTTTAACATTAGGAATTCATTTTTTGTTATTTTTATTATTATTTAAATTTATTTAATCTTAATGTGATTGGTTGAGGTCTTATTATGAGTTGTTTAGTAGCTTCCATTTCTAATAGTTACTATTTTTTTTTTAAGTTTTATTTCCATTTTATTTAACTTTTTTTTTTTTTTGGTTTTTTCTTTCTATTATTTTTATTGTCATGAATTATAATTTTTTCCACAATATTTTCAATTTAAAATGACTTTTTTCTATTATTATTATTTTTTTTTTTAAGTTTTATTTCTTTTGTATTTACCTTTTTTAATTTTGATTTTTTTTTCCATTTCACTAAATTATAGTTTTTTTCTCCATATCTTATGACAAAATTTAAAGAGGAAAAATAATTTTAAAACATTTTTTTTTGTCTTTTTCTTTGGCCTTCTATTTTTCCTCCATTTTCAATATCCATTCCTTTAATCATAGTTGTTCTTGTTAAAATGACTTTTTTTCTATTAGTTACTATTTTTTTATTTTTTATTTTTAAGTTTTATTTCTTTTGTATTTACCTTTTTTAATTTTGATTTTTTTTTTCCATTTCCCTAAATTATAGTTTTTTTCCTCCATATCTTATGACAAAATTTAAAGAGGAAAAATAATTTTAAAACAATTTTTTTTTTGTCTTTTTCTTTGGCCTTCTATTTTTCCTCCATTTTCAATATCCATTCCTTTAATCATAGTAGTTGTTGTTGTTGTTGTTGTTGTTGTTTTTTTTTTACTTTTTTTTTTCCTTTCACCTTTCTATAATTTCCAAAGCAACAACTATACAATAAATCTTCCATTTCAACGAATATAATTTAATTAGTAAAAAACAATTCTAAAAGTAAGGAATTAATAAAATTTCAACAAAAATTGAGTGTAATTTTCTCCATTGTCTTATATATACACATCTCATTCTTCTTTCTACTTCAAATCTTATAGACCTATTGCCAATTATTGCCGGCATTCAAATTTTATAGATTTCGAAAATGACAAATTGTAAAGCTGAAGTCGACAATATTTGTAATTTTTATTTATTTATTTTGATTATTGTTAAATGGCAGATTTCAATTAATCATATTTTTGTTATTATTTGCAGGGAGATATTTATTTATTACAATTATTGGTAAATTGTAGATTTCAATTAATCAATTTTTTTATTATTATTTGTGGGTCTCTCCCTGAACTCTAACAATGGCTAAAGATTTGCACACTTATGACAAAGGAACTTGTGCCCAACCACTAATGTGTTGCCCAAATCCCATTAATAGGTGGATTTTTTTTTAAAAGTATTGTAGAAATTTAGTCATTATTACTCATAAAAGTTGTCATTTAAATAATGGATGGGGAGTAACTTTGTTTTGAAAACAATTTTGGATTGAATAAATGAAGTATCTAAGCATAGATGATTTTGAGTAGAACATCTCTTCTTGCTTGTCATTGCTTTTAATCAATAGTAATTATTGATTTTATATGGTGATGAGTTTTATTTTCAATTTCACAATAAGCATACCATGTATTTAGAAATCGTGAAAGCTTAATATTTGATTGATGTTACGGTTTTTATTTGAGAGAAACAAAGTTGTTTTTAATTAACTGTATTTTTTTAATTTTCTTTGAGGTAGTTAACAAGTTTTTATGTAAATTATAGCTTTCAACACATTTTTTTTATAAAAGAGAACCCACAATGTGTTGAGATTTTAGTTGGCTTTTTCAACTTGATTTCAACAAATTGATAGATTATTGGTTTGCTACATTTTCTCAAAATAGTGAAATTTATGATTCACTAGAAAGTGTTTTTTTTTTTAATATTTTAATATTAAAGTGTTCTGTTTTGTCTTTTAAATTTTAAAATCTAAAGTTATTTTAAATATTCTTTTACAAAACACGAAAGAGCTAAGAGGAGAATTTTTTATTTAAGTTTAACCATACAAAAGTTTTAATATTGAAAGAGATACAAATTTCAATATTGGTGTTACCTTGATTTTTTATTCTGCAATATAAGTTTAACAATATATAGAAGTTTTACTTTGAAATTGGTATCATCTTAATTTTTTATTTCTTATTGTAAGTCTAGCAATATACAAAAAAGTTAAACATGTTTTTACAATTTTTTAGAGTTGCAAAATATCTAATTTTTTAGATGTTAGCTTTTTACCATTTTAATACTAAAACAACACAAACTTCAAATTGATATTACCTTTTTTACATACTATATTTTTACCATAATAATACTCAAACAACACACTTGAAATTGATATTATCTTAATTTTTTTATTTTGTATTGACAGTCTTGCATATTTGAAAATGCATATTTGTGCAATGTCCAACACATAAGTGGATTAGCTTTTGTGCATGGTTGTTGATTAGCTTTGGACCATAATTTTTTACATATTTGAAAATGCATGATTGTGCAGTGTCTCCCACATAAATGGATTAGTTTGTTTGCATGACTCTTGATTAGCTTCAAATCTGGTATCATTTTAATTTTTTAAATAAAATTCTAAAGAAATAAAAATTAGAATAATGAAAAATTAATATACAGCATATATTTTATAAATGTGTTTTTCATTAGTATTATTGTTTTACTTATTTTTGGTCACAGGGGATTCAATGACAAAGCAATACCATATCATGTGCGATCATAGTGGGGCATAAAAAATGAGGAAAAAATGAAATAATATATTGATCATAGGGGGGTAAAGAGTTTTTATATGTTGTTTAGCAATATGTGTATTATAAGGTATTGTTTATATAATACATTGGCCATGCAGAGGGCAAAAACAAATGGGATGGAGAAAATAGATTCAAGAGTATTGTGGGAGTTTGGAGAGTGGGAGACAGAAAGAAAAAATATGCTAATATTAGGTCCATAGTAGCCTAATACATACAATTCATGGTAATGTTAAATTCTTAAAGTAAAAGTGACATTCTTATTTATCTTTCATTTATGAAAGATAAAGGAGAATGTCACTTTTACTTAAATTTTTAACATTACCATGAAATGACTCAAGATGTTTGAGAGTGGTTCTGACCTCATTAGATTTCATATGGAGAAAGTAGAATTTTAGATCTCACTTAAAATCTAGCAGACTTATTCATTTTTCAGGATTTCAGGATTGGGGGGATTGCAATGTTTCCATTGGATTTTGTCATGTATGAGGGTATGGAACTTGTATTTAATCAAGAGAACCAAGGCCTCTATGTGCCTTGATTGCAGTGACATTGGTTGTCAAACTCCTCTATCATGACCCTACTAAAAATGTACTTGTCACTCAAACGAAATATTGACTTGACATGCTACATTTCTTTTATCTTATGTTAATGCTTAAAGGGTGATATTAAAGACAAAGATCCCAAGATAGGAAATGATTTTGATGATATGTAGGTATTTGTTGTAGCATGATTTCTTTGGATGCTATAGGCCATCCAAAGCCTATTTGTTGATGTATTTTTGGTTAAGAGATGGGTTTCACTAGATGTTATTTTGGTTATCTGCACACTTACATGCTATATAAATGAGAACTTGTAATTGTGGACCTGTGGTTGATGAAGATTATAACTACTAGATGAATGATGTTATATGGTTTAATCCATGTTTTTATGGTTTTTTAATCATAAATTCATCATTCTACAAGATTTTTTGACATATATGTATCAAAAAATATAAAAATATATATTATATAAAATTCACTCCCAAAATCTCTCCCAACCTGGGAGCTTTTGAAAATGTCACTCCTCGCTCATGCTTCCACTCCCACTTCCCGCTTCTACTCTCGCTTCTTGCTTCTTCTCCCACTCCCAAACAACCTTTCTGTAGAATAAGCATGCATCACATTACTAATACCTCTATGATCTATGTCTAATGTGTGTGTTAAGATTTTTTACCTGTTTCTATGCTAGTGATCCTCCCAATGATGGGACAGTATAGAAGACAACAAATATGGTACCTTCACCCTTTCCTTACATTAGTGACGAATAGGTTGAATGAAAGTGAAGGAGACAATGATACATACTATTGCTCGGCAGAGGGCACATACATGCCATAGGAGATAGTACAATAGATTATTGTTTGGAAGAGTGTGCATGCATGCTAAGGGCACGCATGCCACACCTTAAATTAATTCTAGTTTAGATGTTGTTTCAAATTTAGCAATTTCTGTTTTGGATAGATTTTTCTATTATAAAAGCTTTTATTTTGTTATTTTTATCATGCGTGAATATTCTTACTAAGAGGGTACATATCCTTAGTCAATTAGAATACTTATGCATGATAAATTCCCATCTTAGGTAGAGGACACAGATCTCAAGGAAGGGATGCATTATTGCATGCTCCAATTCATCTTTTGATGGAGACACACTTACTTGGCACTCTTACCATGTAATTATGCTGCACTAGGTGATCATGTTAGGGCTATTATTTGACAAAGTCCAACTAGATAGGATTTTGCATATGTCCATATTCATTGTACTTTATCTCTTGTTCCTATTCTATAAGAAAAATGAAAGGTGTTTCATTGTGTTGGTTATTGAGGTTTTATTTTGAACTATAGTAGTGTATCTTTTTCATTATTCAATAGTAGATAGATGTAATTGAGAGTTCAAATCTATGTATTTTCCATTCAAATTTTCCACAACATGTATTTGTAAATAAACCATCTTATATCTGCCTTTTTTTTTATTGAAACTTTCATTTTTCAGCTACCTTGTATTTAGGTTATTCTTTCTAGGTGCAAAATCTGCTTACCATTGTTAATGAAAATAAAGGGCTATAAATATAAAGGGGCGTAAAAAATGTTAATGAAAAAATGAATACCTACAATATCTAGTGAAAGCAGGGGCTTTTTAAATTGGGAAGGTGTATTGGGTTAGTATTGTTAGGGGGTTAAATAAAGTGATTTTTAGAGGTATTTTCCAATATGTAATCAAATTAATGGTATTATTTAGTATACCATGAACGCATGTGCTATCTTAGAGGTTCATTGAGTGAAGCCCCTGTGTTTTTGGTTTGTTACATTTTCTCAAAACAATGAGGTTTATAATTTCCTTGAGTATATTTCGAATTTCTTTTACAAAATGTTTGGATTTCAAATCTTACAATGGAAAGTGTTTTTAAAATATCTTTTAGAACATATGTAAGTCATTGGCCTCCAGCTGCGCACTATGCATTTCTGGGAGACAGTGCCCTATCTTGCCCATTAGGACTGCGCAATGTGCAGTCCCAGCCAGAAATCAAGCTAGTCTGAATTGTGCATTACACAGTTCTAGTCCATAGGAAACCTCATTGGAATGCACTCTGCACAGTTCCAGTCAACAACACATCTCACTAGCAGTGGGACCGCGAAATGCACAATTCCAGTTGACAGTCCCCCACCTCTGAGAATCACTACTGCGCAATCTTGCCTCGTAGCCACCCAGTTTGTTGCATGATCGATCCTTGAAGTGCTTTGTGTTTTTAAGCTGATATTTTCTTATTGTGAGTGTCTGCTTTGTCTCCAGGTACATTAGTTGTTGAGCAATCTCTCAGTAGTACAGGTATCATGGTTTCCAAGAGAGACGGATCAAAGGATACTATGGGAAGCACTAAGGACGTGGTTAAGCAGGGGCCAATGAACTTGTCCATCTATGAAGACATGTAGTTGTTCATAGAGAAGGACATGAAGATCACATGGAAAGAAATAAAGGACATATTTGTAGGCGGTTTCAAGGAAGATTTGGAAGATCAACAAGTCTATGTCAACATTCACAAGTCAGGCTTGTACAGGGTTGCATGTCAGGTACCTCGTCTTCTCGTGCGTGGATATCATTCACTGGGTTGTCTCACATACTAATCCCAAGGCGATGACATTGAGAAATACTAGTGGGAAAAAGCTTGCCACCTTCAGGATGAAAAACTACCATTAGATGTATCACTTTCCACAGCTGGCGAACCACATGGATGCATTGTTCTTCACTCCCAACAACAATGTAAACACTAGAGATATCATGAAGCATTAGGTAAAAGAGCCATCAAAGTTCAGGATGACACCCAACCAATTCTACAAGAGGAAGTCACTTAGGAAGGCTTACCAACTCCTGGTCATCTTCGCATGTCACTTGTATGGTCAAGAGAGCATGGAGACCTTCCTGCAAATATGGGTTGTTATGTTAGATTAGTTGGCAAATGAAGGAATTCCTTTCAACTGGTCAAACATGTTGGCTCTTTAGCAAAAAGTGCATGTGTCTAATGCCTTGAGTCCACCAAGGATGAGCAAGCAAGATTCTTTATGTCTGCATACCTGCTTGATGCAATCTGTGCCCAAAAGTAGTTACCTAGCATTGGTTGGAAATGGAAACCATAAGAGTATGTTATGAACGTTTATTGCAAGTTGCTCTCTAAGTGAAACTATAGAGGATTCATGGCGAGGTTGTCTGACCACTTCATCACCACATTGTACAGGATGATATATGAATAGGATCCACCTTGCATGTCCCAAGAAGTGATGCAGGAATTACTTAACATTGCAGATTGGTATGCCTCACCCAGTGGCACCTTCATCAGGATGTTTGGCATGGAGAAGCCTCTTTATGAGCTACCAAGGTTTTACATGGACAAGCTAGTCATGCAAGAGGTTGCATACCACATCACTACAGGGTTATCAACATGATTACACAGGAGGAATAAGGTACCATGGCCCACTCTTCCTTTGTGGATTGGGTTGTACGAGATACGTACCTTGAAAGATGCAGATGTCAAGGCCGAGGACTTAAAGAAGTTTAGGTTTGACACCAAGAGCTTCAATCCATATGATCCCCACTGCATATGGAAGAACCACGTTGCGAAGGTGTACTACCCATGTATCCACAGGACATGTCATTGGCTAGAGGAAGATCCTTGGTGGTATTGCTATAACTCCTCTAGGCTCAATGAACAGTCAGCATGGCTGTAGAAAGGAAAGCAACATTGCAGGAAACAACACCACAAGAAGAAACAACAACAACAACAATGAGCAGTAAACTGACACAAGACAAAGGTAAGAGGAAGGCTACCAAGAGTGCAAAGGCTAAGCAAAGTTACAAGTTCAAAGAATATCTACTTGTTGAGAGAGTAGCTTTGGAGATAGATGCGAAGAGGTGACAACATGAAAGGAGAGTAGAGCTGAAGAAGAGAGAGAAGCAAAGGTTGGAAGATATAGAGAAGAGATTGCAGGAGATGGAGAAGAAGTTGAAAGAAGAACATGAGCTCAAGAGGAGAGAAAAGGAAGAAAGGCAGAAACACGAACAAGAAGAAGGACAAGGCACAATGATAGAGAAAATTGTGCATATATAGGTTGAAGAAGTAGAGCAGCTAGCGGATGAAGAAGATGACAAGCAGGTGCAGGTTTGGGAACTTTCTAAGCAGGTTGAGCAGATGGTTGAAGCAATAGACATGGAGACGGAGCAGGAGCTGTAGGTCCAAGACATTGATCTCATGCCGAGAGCATCCGAGGTCACACCATTGTCTTCACCACCTCCAGAATCACAACCAATTCTGAGCAAGTAAGGAGAATTTTTTTCTCCTTGATGATGATCCAGAGATGGATGTGTACAATTTGGCATTGGACGAGTCGCAACAAAGGATTATACAGGCACAAAGAAAGCAGCTCCTAGACGATCATACATCACCTGTGCACATAGAAGAAAGGGTGATTGTACCAGATGCTAAAAGACATCCAGTTACCATGGTCAAGGCTTCTAATGCCTATGTAGAAGCCATAAGTTCAATGGTCAAGTTCTTGATAGTAGGGAATGATCGAATTGTGAAGGACTTGCAAGAGGCCAGGCCAAGAATAGAGCAGTCCACAGGATCCTCCATGAGAAAGATGAAGAAAGAAATAGTGGCAGAGATATCAAATATGGAGGCCACCATGAAGACAATGTATAACAGATTTTTCATTGTGCAAAAAGTGGTTGTCCATCTATACGGCTTTTTGTAGCAGTGCATGCAGATAGAACAAACTCTTAAAGACATTCATATTGTTTTTGTGCACATGCAAGAATGGAAAATGAGGTATAAGGGAGCCCTACTTTGCTTGCACAAGAGGATGAATCTAGAGGCTGATCTAAACAAAGCACAAATTCGGCTATTGATCCAGAACTATGACCAGCTCCCTCCGCTCATCACTAGCATTGAGGCTTCCTATGCACGGTTGTTCAAGAGTATGGATGTCATAGTGTGAGTGCACAAGATCCCTTCCATTGGAACCCTCACCCAGGCCATGCAGAAGAACCAAGTCATGGTGGATGTCAAAAAGTACATAGAGCTGTAGATGCGTGAAGCCATCAATGATGACTTGTAGCTCAACACAAAGAACATGAAAAAGTATATCTGTGGTCTAGCCACACTAAGGACAATGCTGCGCATGCTTCAGGATGAGCCGGATAGAGGTTTCAGAACCACATACCCAGAATCCACGGAGGAAAGAGTTCGCTTTGACAAGGACATCACCAAATAGTATGGGGACACAATAACAATATACCAAGCTTGGTAGTAGTTTGTCATCAAAGACCATCATGAGGAGGTTACTGAGTTGGTCTTTCCCCAAGAACCCAAGTTATGTTATTTGTCTTTTCAGGCTAACTCAATCCTATTTTATCCCACATGGGTATATGTGGAAATTGTATTATTATAAACATAAAATTTTCAGAGGACCCGGGCGAAGGAATCTTTGAGGAATCTAGGGGGAATCTAAAATATTCCTTGAGCCCAGATTCTCACTTTCTCAGAATTAAAAAATTGGACAGTTGATTTTGCACTATTTGATGCCACAAATCTGATGGTGTGTTCAGATTTTTAATTTCCTGATTCTATTCTTTAGCCACTTTTCTAAGTGAAATGCAAGAGTCAACATTCATGTGTGAGCAGCCATTTCCATGTGATTGATGCCGTGAAATTGATGGTACAAACAACTTCAACAGTTTGACATCCGCTTCTTCAGATGGCCCTTGGATGTGAGATATATGCAATGTTCCTATACTTCTTCTTCATGCATTGTGCTACACAGGTCCTTGTTGATGTTTGATGTGGGATCCTGTTTTGATGTGATACTCATGTTGTCGTCATGCATGTTTGCATTGAGATCCCTTTTATGCCATGTTGGCGGGATGCTCATCATGCATGAGTTTATGTCATACCGATAGTAGTCCTTTTGACTGAGAGTTCCTGTAACAGAACATCTCTTGGAGCCACTCCTGTGTGAGGGAATTTTCCTTATATGATACTGACATCATGTCTTATGTACATCATCACTATTAATAGCACTTAATGCAGGAGCCTACACCATCTTGAAACCGGGGCCTGGAGACATAGTCGCTCTTGGACGAACTCTGTTATCGACATCTTATGTTTTCATGTGCTGATGATTGTCATGTTCCTCTTCTTTACAACATGCAAATGTATTCATTAATGTTCTTTTAAAAATGCAATTTAACACATCATGAAAGTAAGAGGTCTTGGAAGGGTCCTTTGTCACACCCGGACTTGGATCAAGTGGTATAAGAGTGGTCTTTGCGTTGATGTGAATTACAGTGTGAACAATGGAATGTGCAGCGACAGAGGATGAAAAAGCTATGTATGAGACCATGTTCAAAATTTCCAAAGGGGTAGAGATAATGTATGAAACTCTATAGAAAGAGACAAAGGAAAAGGAAAGATTGCAACTTCAGTTGCAAGCCACAGAAGAGGCCATGGAAGAACTGAAGCAAAACAAACATAATCTTCAAACAGAGAACATTGAATTGAAGATGCGTCTACATGAAGGGAAAGAGGAAACACAGTGTTTGCTATGACAGCTGCAAGAAACGGACGAGGCCTTGAAAAAGCTGCAGCACGACCCATGCGAGGTAAAAAGTAGTTCTCCAAATTCATGTATGTTTCCTGATGATGATTTCGCTATTTTTGAAAATCATACCACAGGAATTGGCTCCAAACTGTTAAAGAAAATGGGGTATGAGGGAAAATGCTTGGGCATTAATGGCCAAGGCATTGTCAACCCCATAAAAGCAGAGGAATTTCCATGTCAAACAGGACTTGGGTATGTCAGAAAAGAAGTTGGGGAATGTGCCACGATAGTTAGCGAACCACCAACAATGGATGATGAGCATCCCTCATCAGTTCTTTCCAATTCAACAGAGGAGGTAAAGATGTTGATTTCCTTTTAGTTTCGTCTTCACATAGTGTGAGTTCTATTGGATATTTGGAGATCCCAATTACAGGGACAAACATGAGGCTCCTTACAAGGATGAGGCATGAGGAGAAAGAAGAAGTTGACATTAATAACCAAGGCATAACTCAACCTTTGGAGGTTGTGCACAAACATCGATTTGCAGGCTCGAGATAGACTAAAGGAGAGTGCTTGAAGGTGTCAGAGTCATCTGAGACATCATTGAAATCATTGAGGAAAGAGAATGATGGGAACACATCCCCATCATCCCATGACAGTGCCCATTGCAAGGAGAGAGATGAGGCAAGCTCTCATCGACATACTGACATCAGAGACAACAAGGGAAGTTATAACCACCTTCGATCTTCGAATGTTCATTTCGATTATGATCATGTTGATAATAATGAACGTAAAACATGGAATCGAAAAACATGTACCTTTTGTGGATTACATAACCATACATTTTCTAAGTGTTGGAAAAGAATGGTAGTACATAAAAGGATGAGGCGAGAAAGACCTTCTCAATAGCAGGTAAAGAAACAGGTTAAGAAAATATGGAGGAAGAAGATGTATTGCAGTCATCGTGATAGAAATGGCCATCAAAGAGCCACATGTTGGAGGCTCCATCTAGAGCAACGCCTTAAAGACAAAACATCGGTGCATGAACCAGGTGAAACGATTGTTCGACAAGCAAAACCGCCACAAGGAGGCGACCCATTCACATTGATAAGTGAAAAATGGTTTCTAGACATGTTGTCATTTCGTGGTTGTGATTTTGTAAATCATTTGTTGCATTTTAAAATGTAAAAGTGATGATGTGTTTTCCATCACTTGTTTAGCAACAATGATGTTTGGTCTTATTTTGAGTTGCAGTTTAAACTCTGAAAGTGATGTTATGTTTCCATCACTTGTCGAAAGCAAAAATAGTGTTGGCCTTGTTGTCATAGCTGGGGTATTGCGTCCATCTTGTTGTAAACTTGACCACTGAGTATGTGTTATAAACTTGTAGCAAGTGTGGGACGTTTGGGTCATTAGTTGGTCATGTCAATCAAGCATGTAATTTTAAAACAATGTAATACAGGTTGCAAAGGTGGCAGGTGTTGGCTCATCACTTAAGGCTCTGAAGAACAAAGGTGAAGGAGATGGAAGAGAGACCTTTTCGAGACGCTTGTGATGTAGACAAGGTATAGAGAAGTTGCAGAGTATTTTTCATGCTTTTGGAGGACCAAAAGCTCCTCAATGGGGAGGATTGATCCAGTTGGTTCTAGAGACACACACAGGACAAGGAGGACTTAGGAAAGTTCAAAAAACAAAGTGATCAGAATGCTTTCAAACTAGGGCCAGAGTGTAGATCTCGTTGTCCTGATCACGACGGTGCAAATGGTTCATCAACTCAAGTCTGTATGTGAAAGTTAGAAGTAGTCAAAGTTGGGTTGACTTTTTGATGACTGGGCAGGCTTAAGGAGGCCACAATTTGGACTTTTTCTAGCCACCAGATTCTGGCCAACTAGGGCCAGATTCCGGGTGAAATTGTGGGGTCATTAAAATCACTCGTATGACAAAAATTCGAATTTCTTAAAAATTGGCATTTATTTTGTTATTAAAAAATAAAAAACTATATGTATAGTGGTGGCAGGCCATGACCCTCGCCACCCCATTGCACTTACCATACATTAATATATATGGGTTATATATATATATATATATATATCCAACCGTATGCCATGTTTAATGAGGTGGTCAGCGGGGATTGAATCCGCCTAGCCCACGTGGGCCGACCCCCACTGGGCAGCCCCATGAACGAACCAACCAAAACACCGCGCCACCAACCAACAAAACATGTGCCCATTTAATACCAGCAGCGCGCCTGCAGGAGTTAAGAGGCGGGCCGCCCAATGTGGACCCAACCCCTCTAATATATATAAATATATATATTATATTATATATATATATATATTAATATATATATATATATAATATATATATATATATATATATATATATATATATATAGATATATATATAGATATATATATTCGTGAGGGGTAGGATTTGATCCCCTGACCCCTCCTCAACCAATTTCTATTTTTACCGTTACACCAAAACCACTTTGTTGGTAAATCTGCCATGAAACTTCTATAAACCCATCATTTGTCAGTGCACCCAAGCATGGAGGAGTAGGAGGTGCAACATGGATTTCGAGATAGAGGAGGAAGAACCTTGACATGTATTTCGAGGTAGAATATTCTTTGATGCTTGAAGATTCTCCGAGGAGGTAAAAATTCTTTTTATCAGAATGTAACCAAGTTTACAGTCAATTTTCATAGATTTTCGCAGGGAACATCATGGCAAGGTCAAATTTAGCTTTTGAGCAGCAGATTTGCAAATTCCCAGTAGAGGGAATCTTTAAGGAATCTTGAAGGAATCATCCAGATTCCTTGGACGCTGAAATTTGCCAGAGTCAGAATATAACCAACTTCACACTCATTTTTCTTAGAATTCCACAAGGAACCTAATGGCACAACCAGAATTTTGATCTGAGCAACAGATTTTCAGAGGACCTAGACAGGGGAATTTTTGAGGAATCTAGGGGAATCTAAAAGATTCATTGAGCCTAGATTCTCACTTTCTCATAATTCAAAAATTGGACAGTCGATTTTGCACTATTCGATGCCACAAATCTGATGGTGCATTCAGATTTCTCATTTTCTCATTCTATTCTTTAGCCACTTTTCTAAGTGCAATGCAAGTGTCAGCATTCATGTGCGAGTAGCCATTTCCATGCGATTGATGCCATGAGATTGATGGCACTAACAACTTCAACACTTTAACATCCGCTTCTTCAGATGGCCCTTGGATGTGAGGTATATGCAATGTTCATGTACTTCTTCTTCATGCATTATGTTGCACAAATTCTTGTTGATATTTAATGTGGGATCCTATTTCTTACTCATTTTTATGATTCCAACTTGATGTGACTCAGAATTGCCTATGTGATGTACTTGTTGTCATGATTGATCATGTTGTATTTTGAGATCCCTTTGTTGTATGTTGATGGGGTACTCATGTTGTCATCATGCATGTTTGCATTGAGATCCATTTTATGCCATGTTGGTGGGATGCTCATCATGCATGAGTTTATGTCATACAAATAAGAGTCCTTTTGATTGAGAGTTGTTGTAGTGGAACATCTCTTGGAGCCACTCTTGCATGAGGGAATTTTCCTTGTATGATAGTGACATCATGTCTTATGTACATCATCACTATTAACAACACTTAATGCAACATCCTACACCATCTTGAAACTGGGGCCCGGAGACGTAGTCCCTCTTGAATGAACTCCATTATCAACGTCTTATGTTTTCATGTGCTGATGATTGTCATGTTCCTCTTCTTTACAACATGCAGATGTATTCATTAATGTTTTTTTTAAAATGCAATTTAACACATCACGAAAGTAAAAGGTCTTGGAAGGGTCCTTTGTCACACCCGGACCTGGATCACTACTCTGATGCACGAATCTATATATTTCTGTGCTTTATATGACCACAAGTAGAGATATATGTTTACGTGAAGATAACCATAAATGCATGTTAAGCGAATCGGGATAGATACAGAAGTAAGAGTTATTACAAGGGCGTGTAAGTGCATGATCTATCTATTTAGGGCCCGCGAAGGATGATTAGAGACTTTCACGGAGGCTTTAAGGACTAATAAGAGAAGTAACTTGATAAGCCCTAGAGGGCTTATCGATCTGTGTGAAGAAAGGTTAGGGAAAATAACTGACGTCACAACTATGTCAAGGTGCAGAAACTTGGTTCTTGCATCCCCCCATACTACTTCAGGTGAGACTTCAGTCTGCACTCCGCGGATTGATGTTGTAAGGGCCAATAGTGTAGGGATTTGCTTGGCTACTTAACGTTGAACCTAGTTCAGGGCCCATCAAGCCAACAATTTGGTTAAACAATGAAGGCTGACTATAGCATTTGGGTCCTTAGCTCTACCCAATCTACGAATGCCTTCATGTAAAAGGAAATTTAGAAAGAAAGGTATGTTTAAGACCATTTTTTGTTTTAAAGTTGCCAATAGTTTGAGATGGCATGGTCTTACCACATCATGGAAACCGCCACATGTAATGTACCTTTGGATTATGTCTGCAAGCTCCCATGGTTCTCCAAATGAAGCAGGGTGGAATCCTTTTCCTTTGCAGACCAATTCTTCACCAAGATCTATAAACAATTCCATCGCACTTTGGAGTCTGATATGCTTGTCTATCCATTTCTCTCCTTCCGTGGAGAGACCTGTAACTCCTACCAAGATCATTTCATTGACTGGTATTCACTTACCTTTAACCGTTGTGACTTCATTATGCAAATTCTGTAAAATTTATAAAGACACAACATTATAAAATTCTTGCAATCGAGTGAAATATACAAACAACCCAACCTCTCTAAGATTGATCGAGCTTTCTTAGTCACCCGTAGTGAAACAGACTCATTTTAGATGGATTTACCCCCATTGTTGCTGGTTTGGAAGACATTGTTGCAAAGAAACTATATGCAAAGTTGTTTCAATCTAGAATTCTTCTAATGGAATGAGCAATATGGCAGAGTAACATCGTCCATTATGATTTTATGTGACAGAACTTGCCATATTTGTTAATTGTGCTATGCCTTACCACCTCCTAATAGGAAAGTTTGACCACAACCGAAGAAGTTATGGAAATTAAATGTTCACACGGAAGAAGTCATTATCATGAAGAGGAATGGTCAAATCAGGCAAAACCAGATGGAAGAATTAATTAACTGTCATAAATGCGTGGATTGGTGACATATAGTAATCATTAGGAACTTTTAAAAATCATGATTATAAGGATATACCATGTGAAAAAATATTTCCTTAATAAATGTTGGGCACAAAGATGACTCTTTAAAATCAACTTAATCCTACCTTCATTAATCTTATCAACCCGGGATTCATGTCTTATTTCAAGGCTATCAACACAATATATGCAAGAATATATTCTTAGATTATGAAAGAGTGTCAAATTATTTCTATGGAAAAGTTACATTAAACATTATCCTAATTCAATCATTGCAGAGACAAATGATGACAACAAATAATACTCCAATTACGATCTTATGAAAGAAGACTATTTCAATTCATCAACCATTCTATCTATCCTTCAAAAAATCCTATGCATAAGGAAGACTTGTAAATCACACGAATGCTTAAAATTCTTACTTCTTAAAGATAACTTATGGAATTAACAAACTCAAACCTTACATTCACGTAACACAATCTAATAAGGGATTTCAGAAGATGCATAACAGAATTACAAGATACATAATTCAATCGATTATCTACCATGAAAGAAAAGGCAAGTGAATAGAAACACAACTAATGTGAATGTGGAAAAGTAACTAACTAATAATGATACATAAGAAACATTAGAACCTTCGGTGACTGGGCCTATGGTCTCCAGAAGTATTGTCTTAGATAAATTTGATATTGAGGACTAAGGTAAGATCTTGTGCAAATTCATTAACTTCAAAGAGTTTTACACAATGGCCTTGAGAAAGTTAAAATTTAGATTGTTGTATGCAATATACAATGAAAAATTAATAATAAAAAAGCTCCTCTATATTTTCACTTGTTGTCTTATATATTACATTAAAAACTGAATATGGAGTTATCTTGAGAATCGACAAATTCTTAGGATTTCTCTTTTAACCATTATATTCGAATAGTAATGATCAGATTACTTTGAATTCATTCTTCGATCATGCTTAGGCATCAAGCTATAATTTGTCACAAATAAGGCATTCACTGATCTTGCTCCAATATCTCAAGGGAACAAAAATTGTTAGATTGGACTAAGTTGCATAAAAATTTACTCAAATTATAACCTTTTCGATATCTAAAAGACTCAAACTAACTATACTATCTTCAACTCACTTTCATTATCCTTTTTCTCTTAAATTAAAGGCAAACTGCTAAAAAAGATAACATTTATTAAGGAAATAGGGAGAATAATTATACCATTTTCACGGCCGAACCAGAGTCATAGAGCAGGTTAAAGTGTAGTGGAAGAACTTTGGGCATGAATAAGCTACATGGGAGATGGAAAATTAGATGCAGACCTTATATCCTTCATTGTTTGTTGGTTGAGGAAAAGCAATTTTGGTTTGATGTTGGTATATGTTTGGCATATTTTCTGGGGATGTTTTGGTATATGTATGTATATGTATACCGATTTAAATACCACCATGAGCTAAGTTATATAGCCCCAATAAGTGATGTGAGTTTCATATTATTATGGTTGTTATCTTGTCATGTTGTCATGATGTTTTTTCTTTTGAGCAGGTGTTTCATTGTAAATACTACAACAAGCTAAGTTATAAAGCTCCATGGGCAGTATGTTTGTTTTTAAGTGGCTTTGCTAATTTCATGGTGTGGTTTAACATAGAGGACAGTGTTGCCCAAGGGGGAGGGTTCTGTAACAGCCCTGGTGAAAATTTCATATAATAAAAGTTAACAAAGGAAAAATAAGACCATGGTTAAGGAATACTTATTCCAAGCTTAATGTTGGGAAAAAATATCCTAGTGGGCATCACTCGATGTGTGTTTTGGCTAAGGAAAATTGGAAAAGGCTAAGGCAAAGGAATGAAAAGGAAAAAATGAATTTTTGGCATATTTATTTATGAAAATAAAGAAAAATAGGAGAAAATTAAGGTGAAACATCACAAGTTGCCTATGAGGAGGAAATTGAAGGAAAATAATGGAAAATGAAGAAAATAGAAGGCTCGTTAATAAAAAGGTTCCAGAGGATCAGTTGGTAACATTTTTGTCAATTCAAGTTTGGAGCTTTCTCATTATTCTCTCTCTCTCCCTCTCTCCCTCTCTCACTTGTCGACATACATGTTCAACGCTAGTCGAACTTGGTTGTTGTCTTCGCCTCGGTGAGTGTGCCAATCGGTGGGATCTCATGCATGCACATAATGACATCCATGCTCCTAAAAAAACTTGCATGTGATCGATGACACTACTCACCCTATCTGTTCCATGCTAGTAGTTTGGCTAGGTCTATAACCTGTATGGGTGCAGTTTCATCAGTCTGTGCATGTTACACCTCCTGTTGTACCTGTTCCTGCTACAACTCCTTCTCTCATCTTTGCAACCCCTGTTCTTCCTTGAGTTGCCGCTTCAACACCTGCAACTCCTTCTCTGTTTCTCTCTCTACCTTCGCGCAATCCTCATAACCTTAATCTCCAAAGTTGTTTTCATAACAAATGGATTTGCTTGAACTTGCAACTTTGCTCCGCCTCTGCGTTATCAACAACCTTCCTCTTGCATTTGTCGCACGCAGGTGCACTACCTTCTGCTATTGTTGATGGTGCTGCTCGTTATGATGTCATTTCCATTTCATCTTGATATCATTGTCCATAAACAATTTGATGTCTTCATAGATAGGAAAGTTCTTAGACACTTGATCGACTGCATCCCCAGTTGCGCTCTCAATGGTGTCTTTGACTCTGCTCTCATGGAAACCATTGTACCAGTGCTGCTGAGAGGTAAACGAATGCCTATGATACCTGGAGACATAGAAACACTCATGGCAAGAAATATGTCAATTGAAAACCAAAACAAACTGAAGGACCAACATGCAACATACCTATGTGACTGTCTATGAAGATTGCGCAATTTTCATCGAAAGGTTGGGAGTCTGACTGCAAAAACTGCACAAGGCATAGTTCGGGCTATCGGGAGGCTGAATGACTACTCAAATTGTGCATTACACAGTCCATCCTGGCCTACTAAGGATTGAAACTACGCAAAGCACAATTTCAATCAGTAGTGACATGTAAACCAACAAATTGTATTGAGTGGGCCAGCAAGGCACTGCCTCCCAAAATTACGCAATGCAAGCCTCAAGGTCAGTGCTTTCTAGAATTGCATAATTTTTGGAGGGAAGGTAGAGCCTTTACTTCCAGAAATGTGCAATGCTGGCCAGGCAAGGCAAGGTCCGGCCCAAGGCATCCCAGACCCGCCGATGGGCGACTAACAACATGAGAAGTCTGAATGCATGGTGAAACTGAGTCTAAATAAGAGTGAATGATAATGCATGCAAATAGTAATTGATGGATTTAGAAAATAGGAAAACATGCATGTGTGTGAAGCGGGTCACCACAACGGTGACCATCAGTGCAAAAGCATTGTCATGCATGCGACAACAGAGAGATGTAAAATAAAATTGAAACAATGCTTCTACAAGATAACATACATTAAAACAACAACAAGAACTCATTAAAATCAAGTGGAAAACACTTACACAAAGTGAAACACAAAAAGCGATAGAAACACAACGCAATACATGAGAAGCAGACTTACCCTGAAACAGCTTAGTTGAAAGTGCCAAAGACTCCTGTATGCAATGTGGGATGTCAGAGCCACAAATTCGATGTGAGAAATGAGATCTGCGGTGTCTGGTTAATAAGTTTTAATAAGGCACATGCCACAAATCTAGGAAAAGGCGATACTTGGTGGGAGGTTTCTAAAACGATCTTTGCATGTAACCTCCAACTGCAAAAAATAGATCCCTAAAATCTATGGATGCATTTTTCATGTTGCCCTTTTCTATTTCGAGAAAATCAACCCATGAATTCAAATTAGTTTTTCTCAGTCCTGGAGGGAACTGGTCAACCTTGAAGGTACATGCATCAGTATGAGAGCCTGGGATGAAAATTTGTGTAGCTTCTGGGCTAAGTAGAGCTGTCTGTCTATCAAACATTACACAATTTCTAGGATAAGAAGGTTACTGCCTCCCATAATTTTGCAATTTCTAGGTTGAGGCCCAGTGCTGGGTCAGATTGCACAGTTTTCTAAAGGAGGACTGTGTGATTGTTTTGCGTAATTCTGGAGCCCAGTAACCTGCCTAGCTAATTTGCACAATTTCTAGAGGGAAGGATGGTTCCCCTCCATAATTGCACAATTTTCTGGGGGAGTTTCTCACCCAAAAAATAGTCTAAGTCTGGAGTTCTGGCTTGCGGAAGGGAGACAAACAAGCTGACATGCACAGGCCAACAAGCACTGAAACTCAACCGAAGATTATGTGCATGACAGTGTAAGACATGATGCTAAGGATGATTGGTAGGGAGGCTCCAAAACGAAGCTAAGGAAAAATTTTGGAGGGTGGTTGTAGCTGCTACAACATATCCTCAGTTGGAATTTCTGCTTGGTTAATGGGAATTCCTTCAGTCCGAGTTTCCGCATGATTAATGGGAGTTCCCTCAATCTGACTTTCTACATGATTCATGGGAGTTCCCTAAGTATGATTTTATGCATGATTCATGGGAGTTCCCTCAGTCTGAGTTTCTGCATGATTCAAGAAATTCTCACTTTGGACTCCAATTGACACAATTTGTATTTTCTTTCTACAACATCCTCTAGAGTTTCTAAGCCATTCTCTGAGTTGTTCCATCCTTTTTCTCAGTTTTTATTTTATTTTATTTCTTTAATAGCTTGATTATGTGTTTATTCCTTCCTTTTGAACCCTTCAGTAGGTTCTAAAATCAATGTTGTAGATAAAGATGGAGCAATAGTGACATTTTCATTAACAGGAGGTACTTTAAATTTTTTAGAACTTTCATCAATCAAAACTGTAGCAATTGACTTATCTTTATAATTTTGATTATCAAGGGTCAATGGAATGATCCCTTATCTAGAAAAAGTATGGTTCTTTCATAGTTTCGACCAATTTTTCTGAATGTTCCTGACTATGCATACTTGGTGAAGATGGCAGGATCTCAGTATTATTAGAATTAGGGGTAGAGGCTACAAAAATCAATAGTTGGTTTAGATGGGTTCTCAAAACAGTCTTCATTCCCTTCAGAAGAAAAGATGGTTCCCATATTTTCCAAGACCTGGGCTATTTCCTCTTCAAAAATTCAAGGCGAGTTAACCTTCTACTCCATAGGGGATTCTTGAGACAATTTATTCTCTTATGCATGCTCAACATACCCTATCAACTACTTTGCTATGTCCCATCTTTCAGACCCTCTACACTTAGCTGGAAAATAAACTAGGAGAGAGGCTACCCTCTTCTTAGCTCTAGTCAAATTATGCAAAACTAGGGTTTGACTATCACTTTCCTCTCTTTGTTGAATATTTACTAGTTCAAGGGGAGAATTTTCCATGTTTGGCTGAATGTTTTCCATATCACGTTGAGTATTTTCTTCCTCACACATTTCTTCCACATATGGCGAGTCATTAGATCCCAAAAAATTGTCCCAGCTTAATTTTGATAATGCCAATTCCCTACTAACTATCAATTTGATTAAACAATGGAGGCTGACTATAGCACTTGGGTCCTTAGCTCTACCCAATCTATCAATACCTTCATGTAAAATAAAATTCAGAAAGAAAGGTATGTTTAAGACCATTTTCTATTTTAAAGCTACCAATAGTTTGAGATGGCATGGTATTACCACATCATGGAAACCGTCACATGTAATGTACCTCTGGATTATGTCTCCAAGCTCCCATGGTTCTCCAAATGAAGCGGGGTGGAACCCTTTTCCTTTGCTGACCAATTCTTCACCAGGATCTGTAAACAATTCCATCGCACTTTGGAGTCCAATATGCTTGTCTATCCATTTATCTCCATTCGTGGAGAGACCTCGAACTTCCTCCAAGATCATTTCATTGACTTGTATTCACTTACCTTTAACCATTGTGACTTCATTACGCAAATTCTATAAAAATTCTAAAGCCATAGCATTATCAAATTCCAACAATCGGGTGAAATATTCAAGCCAACCCACCCTCTCTAAAATTTCTCAGGATTTCTTAGTCACCCATGGTGAAACATGCTCATTTCATATGGATTTACCCCCATTGTTGCTGGTTTGGAAGATATTGCTGCAAAGAAACTATATGTGAAGTTGTTTCAATCTAGAATTCTTCTAATGGAATGAGCAATATGGCAGAGTAACATTGTCTAGTGTGCTTTTATGTGATGGAACTTGCCATATTTGTTAATTGTGTTTAGTCACATCATGCACGTGTTATGCCTTACCACCTCCCAATAGGAAAGGTCGACCACGACTGAAAAAGTTATGGAAATTAAATTTTCACACGGAAGCAGTCATTATCGCGAAGGGGAATGGTCAAATCGGGCGCAACCAGATGGAAGAATTAATTAACTGTCATAAATGTGTGGATTGTTGACATACAGTAATCATTAGGAACTTTTAAAAATCATGATTATAACGATATACCATGTGTAAAAAGATTTCCTTAATAAATAACATTTGAAGGTCATAAAAGCATATATCAAGCGACATTCCTTTATAAGTAAAATGCATATTATGGAGGTCCAAAAGTTAGGAATTTTTTCTTGTCATAGTTAATATACCACCTTTAGTTGTTTTCTAAAAGGCTGTGTAGATATTGATGATGGTGATCTCTTTATTAAGAAAAAGGAGGTCTAATGCCATAATCATGATAGGGCAATTCAAGAAATATTCCAATGCCACATGCAAAGCCACTGCTACCAGTAGGCATCCATAGCCTCGGCAAGGTTTCCTTTTGAACCTATAGATGAGCTAGTGTCCTATGAATGATAGATCATATTATTATTTTAGATGATTTTTATCAAAATTTCATTGTTTTGGCGTGGTGACTAGATAACAACAATGCCACTCACTAGATCATAACGAAATGAACAAGTTGGCTCATGAAGAGACCTCTTGTCCTTTTGATACTAGTGTCAAAGGCCATTACCTTGGTTTGGTGGCCATAGTGGGAATGTCACATATGTTATTGTCCTATGATTATGGTAGGCTAACTTGTGATGAGATCCCTATCCTTTGAGAATATCTAACTTTAAGTTTCATACTTTTTTTAAAATTGGTCTATTTATCATCAAGGGTGGCTCAACATCTCCTTAAGAGTTTAAGGATGGCGGAAGGAAGAAAAAATATGCGAAATAAAGTATGTATCAATCCTTTGTTGTGTTAAAAGAGAATCACCATTTTAAAGATGTACACAAAAGATGAAACTATTATGGTGGTGATAGATGATGAATAGTTTATGATTCTTTCAGAAAACTCCAAATATAAAATAAATATTTAAATTGAAAGGATGCACCAAAGGAAAAAAAATGTTCTTTATAGGATGTTAGATAAGACGTTATTCTTGACACCCTGATAGAGTAAAGATCAATGCTTTTTAAGTTCACTTTTAAATATTCTCGTCAATTATGTGGAAAATAGAGACAACTTGGTGTAAAGGGAATGACAACTATTCCTAAAGGAATCAACAATGAAAGGGAACAACAACGACAATTAAAGGAACAACAAATTGTGTTGAAGGGAACAACAATTGTGCCGAAGGGAACAACAGTCATGACCAATGATGGAAAAATCTTGGGCACATAGATGACTCTTTAAAATAAACTTAATCCTACCTTCATTAATCTTATCAACCTGGGATTCGTCTCTTATTTCAAGGCTATCAACACAATATATGCAAGAATAGATTCTTAGATTATGAAAGAGTGTGAAATTATTGCTATAGAAAAGTTACATTAAACATTATCCTAATTCAATCGTTGCAAAGACAAATGATGACAACAAATAATTACTCCTACAATTACAATCTTATGAAAGAAGACTATTTCAATTCATCAACCATTCTATCTATCCTTAAACAAATCCTATGCATAGGGAAGACTAGTAAATCACATGAATGCTTAAAAGTCTTACTTCTTAAAGATAACTTATGGAATTCACAAACTCAAACCTTACATTCATGTAACACAATCCAATCAATGATTTTAGAAGATGCATAATAGAATTACAAGATACAAAATTCAATCGATTATCTACCACGAAAGAAAAGGCAAGTGAATAGAAACACAATTAATGCAAATGTGGAAAAGTAACTAACTAATAATGATACATAACAAACAATAGAACCTCCAGTGGCTAGGCCGACGGTCTCTAGAAGTATTTTCTTATATAAATTCGTAACTGAGGACTAAGGTAAGATCTTGTGCAAATTCATTAACTTCAAAGAGTTTTACACAGTGAGCTTGAGAAAATTCAAATTTAGATTGTTTTGAGCAATATACAATGAAAAAGTAATAATCAAAAAGCTCCTCTGTCTTTTCACTTGTTGTCTTATATATTTCATTAAAAACTGAATATGGAGCTATCCTGAGAATCAACAGATTCTCGGGATTTCTCTTTTAACCATAAGATATTTGAATAGTAATGATCAGATTCCTTTGACTTCATTCTTTGATCACGCTAAGGTGGCGAGCTGTAATTTGTCACAAATAAGGCATTCGCTGATCCAAAATCTTGCTCCAATATCTCGAGGGAAAAAAAAAATTGTTAGATTGGACTGATTTGCATGACTCAATCTAACTATACTATCTTCAACTCACTTTCATTATCCTTTTTCTCTTAAATTAAAGGCAAACTGCTAAAAACGATAACACTTATTTAAGGAAATAGGGAGAAGAATTATACCATTTTCATCCCCAAACCAGAGCCATAGAGCAAGTTAAAGTGTAGTGGAAGCACTTTGGGCCTAAAGAAGCTACATGGGAGATGGCGGATCAGATGCAGACCTTATATCCTTCATTGTTTGTTGGTTGATGCAAAGCAGTTTTGGTTTGATGTTGGTAATGTTTGGCATATTTTTTGCTGATGTTTTGGTATATGTGTAGTGGAAAATCTAGGGTGCTAGATTAGACTAGATTTAATATCAACCAAGGTAGGTAAAATTAGAGGCACGTGTCTAAAGTCTATAGACATAAAAGGATTCCTAGCTAAGTGTCTACTGTGATAGGCTACAACACTCCTTTACAGGAGGTTGAAATATGTTTCCTCTCACCTTAACACTCAGATCACCTAATTTATCTAACTATCCTAAAGATATAGCGTATTGCTAGACTGAGTTTTCAACCCTCTTACAAGGATATATACAGAAAATCTCTTTCCAGCTAACACACTAAGCATTCATGAAAATCAAAAGCACACTAAATTTTAAATGCATGAAAACAAAGTCCACAGAGATGCTTTGGAATCTAATGATCAATCAAATCTTTTACAAGACATTGTTCAATGATCTAGCAATCAAATTCTCAAGCTATCACCATGAATATTATTTGCAAGAATTTCTAATCAAATTGATAAACTCACAGACAAGGAAATAACATCAAACACTATGCACACTTTTCAAATTCGAAAACATTATGGAAATGAAATTAACAGTATACCAATCTCCACGTAGGGCCCATCCATGCTTCAATGGCACACTTAAGAAACTTCAAGCGATGAGAATGTTAACGCATAAGCATTGTAGGAATAAAACGGTGACTGTAATTAAGTTCTGAAGATCGAAGTCACATACAAGAGCAGTGTTCTGGAACAATACACAGAGATAATAATCGTTCTGGACAATACAATACGCAATCTTTATCTGTTTGTCTCCTATCTTATCGAATGTACATACATTATGCAGATGTTTCTGCTTTTACAAAAGAGTGATTTTTGTCCTTTCTAATCTAAACCGATTTCCAAAAGCAAAACGAAATCAGTTTGGGAAACTATGGATTTTTGCTACCTTTGTGACCAAAAAGGTTGGGTTTAACCAGCATTGATCATGTATCCAGGAGCGTTAGATTTGTTGTTGAATCGATTTTTCACCATGCATGTACATTCCCGATCACACTCCTATCCATTGTTTCGACTTGCCTGCCATGCCACGTGTCACATCATAAACCATTTACAGGAAGTCATGACATCCTGTAGTTTTTGTTGGAAATTCCTAATTTTTAACATAAAAATTCACAAATTAAATTTAATGTAAATTAACAACTATAATGCTATTGATTAATCAATTTCAATGGATATTAGGGGTTTATGGGAGAAAAATATAGACAAATGATGGATTTCTAGAAGAAAAGGATGGCAATGAAATGGTACCAACATCTCCCCCAAGCTCAATGATTTAGCATGTCCTCATGCTAATCTTGATGTGCTTCCTTTATACTCTATTCCTGCCTGTGCCTCTGCTACTTGTAACAATGCATCTATATTCTTCTGAGCTTGGGCATCCTTCTGAATGTGGAGCTCATGTTTCAAATTCTTGTATTTCTCTTTGAGAGATTTCTTTTGAGTATACCATTTGGTTGCCCACTTGCAAATGTCGGTTTGTTCAGCCTTGAGTTCTTTGATTTTCTCCTTCAGCTTCTCATTTTTTTGTTGAGTCTTCTTACTTTGAGCTCTCAACATTTCGTTCTCCTTCTTGATGACCTTCTCTAGCATGTCGACCTCCATCAGTTCTTCTTTTAAATTTTCAATTTGTTTTTCTAACCTCCTTTGTTTCTTGTTTGCAGGTGGTGACTCTTTCCCTTGCTTGTTGTTACTCTCAACTTCCATTTCAGCTTCCGGTCCAGGCTGTGAATGAGCACTTCTCTTAATGTCCATTGGTGCATGTGCATTTGACACTGGTTGACCTTCTTGTGTTTGGGCCTTTTGTATTCTCCTTGATCTTCTTGTATACGTAGTGAAAATTTTGTCTTGCTCAATTTTCTGGGCAGCTTCTTGCCTCATCTTTCTCGTCCTTACACTACTGCTGTGTGGAGGCACTTTTCTTGACTTGCGCACAGGGATTTCCTCATCAATGTCAAGCATAAATCCTGAGTGCTCTTGTTATTCTTGTTCATCTTCTCCATCTTTGATTTGATTAGCAACCAGAAATTCCTTCCATGTTTTTCCCCTCCTATGCACTTCAAATTCAATTAGAATTTTAATTAACCCAAAATGATACAAGCTTTTATCCTCATTACCCTTTTGCTTTTGAATAGTTTTTGACATCTTAGTCAAACTTTGTAAGAGGAAATAGGGTAGACTAATGGTGCATTTCCCTTTTAAGTGCAACAGGAGTTTGATATGATATAAATAGACTATGTTGTAACAACCCTCACACGTAACAAATTTTTGAATAATATACACCATTTCATCCGATGGGTGCATCAGCCAGCTTCTAGGGACACCCTTTTTCCAGTTAACAGAGGAAACCCTCAATCCAGACATGAATTGGGTCCATGATTTTTCCTTGAATTGTTTTGTTTTGAAATATTTTTCTCCTTCTGGGCTGATTCCCAAGGTTTGTGCTATGGTGTCCTCTAAAATCCTAAAAGAGAAGTTGCCTATCAATGCTTTCTCTCCATTAAATGTAAATGCAAACTGCTTAGTTACTTCTTCATTGTTCCCATTAAACTTCTCCAGGAAGGGTAACCATTGATTTTCCCTTAAAATTGTAATACAATCATCATGATACTAGGAACTATCAAATGTATTAGGCTCTTCTCTATTAGTCATTTTGACAAAGAAACTCTTGTTCTAACCCTCTTTGTTTATGCTTAATAATTCAACAAGGGTCTCTTGATTTGTTACCTCTGTTTTTCACTCCACTCAACCGACCTGGTAGCGCCCTCTGTTCTCGGGGTCTCCTTCTTCAATGGCTTAGGCAGCGACCGGATGAATGTCCTTGGATTATGGTGAAGGTGGAAACTTGTGAGCCCAATTACTATGCTCTCCCTTCGTAGCACCTGTTGTTCTCGGCCTTCTTTGAAATCACAGCGTTTGAATTAATAATATGGTAACACCCTTTTTACAAACTAAGAATGAAATGAAACTTAACAACCTACCCAGTTTACAATGATAATGCAAAGCTCATTCATATTACAAAGACAGAGGAGCTGTATTGGGTTGTATAGGTACCATCATGAGAACGCCATAAGCATATATGGAGTGCTGGAGTGATGATAACAGATAGTTGTTTGCATGAGTCGACTTGGGTCAAACGATCGTTTTATAACTCGGTCGATTCAAAAACAATGAATGAAATCGTTTAACACTTGGCTCTCCAATGATTCACCACCTGTCCATTGCTCGCTGGTACTTGGCCGGTTAGGAAAATGCTGGATCGATAATAAGCTTTGATGGCCGATTCAAGAATGAGGAGTTAATAACAAGGTTTGAAGGGTGGTGTAGGAGAAGATTTAAAAATCGTAGGAGGAATATGGTGATAGGCTAGAGTGTGTTGGGAAATGATAGTGGTTAGGAATGTTACAAGGGTGATGGGTATAGGGGTGCTTTTGAAATTGATCATAAGCGATCATAGTCATCATATTTAACACTAAAATAATCCAAGAATTTTAAATATTAAAAATAAAAATTACAACAATACATTACACTTTGTTGGTTGATCAAGAGTGAGTTGGCATGCATAGGTAGGACTGATCTTTATTGTCCAGATATGACTAATCTTCACTGTCCATAATAGGTCCCTTCTGAGATGAATTTGGATATAACAGGTCCCTTTGAGATCTGGAGAATGTTTGTGCAGCTTCTTTGAAATATGAAAAAGAACTATGTGTGTGCAGCTTCCTTGATTTTTGGTATTGATGGAGCCTTGATGATAAGCAACCTTTGAAACTCTGTTGAAACTTTGTTGAAGCTTTGCTGAAGTAGGCTAAGATAGCAGTCTTTAACAGGTCCCAACTAAGAATGACATGAAACTTAACAACCGACCCAATTTACTATAATGATAACGCAGAGCGCATTCATATTACAAATACAGAGGAGTTGTATTGGGTTGTATCGGTACCATCATGAGAACGCCGTAAGAATATATGGAGTGCTGGAGTGATGATAATGGATAGTTGTTTGCATGAGTCGACTTGGGTCAAACGATCGCTTTATAACTCGGCCGATTCAAAAACAATGAATGAAATCGTTTAACACTTGGCTCTCCAATGATTCACCACCTGTTCATTGCTCATTGGTACTTGGCTGATTAGGAAAATGTTGGACATGATAAGGTTTGTTGGCCGATTCAAGAATGAGGAGTTAATAACAAGGTTTGAAGGGTGGTGTAGGAGAAGATTTAAAAATCGTAGGAGGAGTATGGTGATAGGCTAGAGTGTGTTGGGAAATGTTAGTAGTTAGGAATGTTACAAGGGTGATGGGTATAGGGGTGTTTTTGAAATTGATCATAAGCAATCATAGTCATCATATTTAACACTAAAATAATCCAAGAATTTTAAATGTTAAAAATAAAAATTACAACAATACATTACACTTTGTTGGTTGATCAAGAGTTGAGTTGGCATGCATAGGTAGGATTGATCTTTTTTGTCCAGATATGACTAATCTTCACTTTCCATAATAGGTCCCTTCTAAGATGAATTTGGATATAATAGGTCCCTCTGAGATCTAGAGAATGTTTGTGCAACTTCTTTGAAATCTGAAAAAGAACTATGTGTGTGCAGCTTCCTTGATTTTTGGTATTGATGGAGCCTTGATGATAAGCAACCTTTGAAACTTTGTTGAAACTTTGTTGAAGCTTTGCTGAAGTAGCCTGAGATAGTAGTCTTTAACAGGTCCCTTTGATGTTTGTTGAACAGGTCCCTCTAATATTGGTGCTGGTAACATAGTCTTTTGAACAGGTCCCACTGCATATTGCTTGAATAGGTCCCTCTGATTAGAACAAAGACAAAAACAACTGCTTTATTGAAATACTGAAGTGTTGAAACAAACTCTTTGAGAATTTACAATGAGGAGATGAGATAAGGAAAACAAAAATGCTGATGCTTCTCCCCCACTAAAGCTTTGACTTGTCCTCAAGTCATTATTGAATTGATGAACCAAACAGTAAAAAAATAAAACAAGGAATTCTTACCAGCCAAAGAATTGGTTTTCAAGTAAGAATTCTGGGTTAGAGTGTGCCAAAGTCTGGTTTTCACATCTAAATCATTATTATATATGTATATCTATATATATATATATATATATATATATATATAATATATATATATAATATATATATATAATATATAGATATATATATATATATATATATATCTATATATATATATATATATATATATATAGATATATATATATATATATATATATATATATTATAAATTGAAATGAAATGAACTAAGGTACAGATATCACAGTTGAAGGCTGTAATATCTCAACCTCCCTTTGCTGAGATACAGTTTGAAGAAAATCCTCCTTGGTGATGGGCCTATGATAGGGTTTCAACCTATGGCCATTGACAGGAAAGGGGTGACCTTCTCCATCAATGGAAATAAGCTTGACTGAACCATTTTCATAAACTTGAACTATTTCATATGGGCCCATCCAATGTGTGGTAAATGTGGCTTTATGATCTTTGAATTTAGAGTCAAAGCGTAAAGCCCAGTCTCCTTCTTTGAATTGTTTTTTTTTTATGTGTGCATCATGCCACTGCTTCCTTTATTTCTGCATTAGGAGTCTTGTCTCCTTTGCTTGCTGCCTCATTTCATCCAATTGGTTCAATTGTTGAATTCTTTCTTGTTGGGCTTCATTAAGATCAATTCATAAATCTGCAACCATCTTATAAGTATGTATTGAAATTCAATAGGAAACATTACCTCTTTGCCATACACCAACGGATATGGTGTAAATCCTGTAGTGTTCTTCCACGCGATTCTATAAGCCCAGAGTGCATCTTTGAGCTTCTGTTCCCAATTCTTTCTATTCATTGTTACGGTCTTAGTGATAATTCCTTCCAATGTTTTATTTGTGGATTCCACCTGGCCATTGGCCTGTGGATGGTAAGGTGTACTTCTTCTGTGCTTAATTTGATATTTTTCTGTGATGTTTTTAACTAGCTTTGAAGTAAACTAAGTACCTTGATCTGTCACTATCTCCCTTGGTACTCCATACCTTACAAAAATTTCTTCAAAAAAGAAGTTTACCATTGTTTGTTCAGTTGCCCGGACTAGTGCTTTGGCTTCAACCCATTTTTTCACGTAATCAGTACATACTAGGATGTACTTCTTACCTTTGGAAGTTGGCTTGATGGGTCTTATGAAATCTAGAGCCCATTTTTCAAATGGATCTAAGTGTACTTGAGGCTGAAGTGGCATTTCATCTGTAGCTGTTGGCCTACCCATTCTTTGACAGCTATCACAACTCTTCACATACCTCTTGGAATCATTAAAAATAGATGGCCAGTAGTATCCAAGACTAAGAACCTTGAATGCTGTTCTTTTAGTTGCAAAATGCCCACCACACAGTTCATCATGGAAAGATTTTAAAATATCAATTATTTCATCATTTCTTACACATCGTCTAATAATCATATCATAACTAGTGTAAAATAAATCTCCATTGACCCATGAGTACCGAGCACTTTGTTTGATTAGCCTCTTCTTTTCCTTTGGAGTATAATATGGAGGTGTTCTTCCCGTGGACAAATAGTTGGCCAAGTCAGCATACCAAGGATTCACTATTGAAATTGAAAATAAATTTTCATCTGGAAAAGAATCTTCAACCAGAACGACCTCACCTGGATTTTGCAGTCTAGAAAGAAAATTTGCCACCTGATTCTCCTTACTTGGTCTATCTAACACTGTGATGTTAAATTCCTGTAATAATAACAACCATCTGGTAACTTTGCCATTAATTACTGATTTATTCATTAAATACTTAATGGCATAATGGTCAGTATGTACAAAAACCTCATAACCAGTTATATAATGTCATAATTTATTCACAGCATGTATGATTGCAAGCATTTCTTTTTCAGTGACTGTGTAATTTAATTCTGCAGGTGTTAGATTTTTACTAATGAAATAGATGGGATAATGACAAGACTCCTCTTTTTAGCCTAATGAGGCACCTACTGCAGTATCAGATGCATTTGTAAAGATGTGAAATGGTAGGTTCCAATTAGGTCCTTTTAAGACTGGTGTGGTTAATAGCTTTTCTTTGAGTGTTTCAAATGCTTGCTGACAATTATCATTCCAATTGAAAGGTGCGTCTCTGGCTAGAAGCTTAAACAAAGGCAAATCTATTTTACAAAAATGTTCAATAAACCTTCTGTAATAGCTTGCATACCTAAGAAAACTTCTTACCTCTTTTTGAGTATTCAGAATTGGCAAATTGACAATGATCTGGATTTTTGATGGATCGACTTTAATGCCTTGAGAAGAAATATAGTGTCCTAATACTATCCCTTCATTTAACATCATAAACCACTTTTCATTGCTCAGGGACAGATTAGCTTTAATACATCTCTTCAAAACTTTTTCAAGATTCTCTAATGCATGCTCAAATGAATTACCATACACTGAAAAATCATCCATGTAAACTTCAACACAATCATGAACTAAATCAGCAAAAATAGCTAATACAACTCTCTGAAATGTAGCTGGAGCATTGCAAAGTCAAAATGGAAAAACATTATAAGCATAAGTGCCCCAAGGACAAGTAAAAGTGGTTTTGTCCTGGTCCTCTAAGGCTATCCTGATCTGGTTGTAGCCACTGAAACCATCAAGAAAATAGAATGATGATTTCCCAGCTAATGTGTCTAGCACTTGGTCAATAAATGGTAGTGGGAAATAATCTTTGAGGGTTGCTTTGTTCAATTGTCTATAATCAACACAAATCCTCCACTTACCATTTTTCTTGGGCACTACTACCAATGGGGATACCCACTGACTGTCAAAGATAGGATAGATAAAATTGACTTTCATCAGTTTTTGTAATTCCTCTCTAACAATATCCTGAAGCATGGGATTCATTCATCTATGTGGTTGTCTCACTGGTTTGATATTACTATCTGTATAAATATGGTGAGTGCATGTTTCAGGGTGAATTCTGTGCATATCCGTGTAGTCCCAAGCAAATGCTTTCTGGTATTTTCTCAATAATTGAATCAATTTCTCCTCCTGAGATGAGTTTAGGTGAGTGCCAATATTCAAAGTTTTTCCTGGACTAATCTCTATGGTCTTGCTCTGTGTGCTTGCGATAGATTGGATAGGAAAAATGTTGTGAAATGTTGTTTGCAAAGAATGAATGGTGCATGTTTCCTGAAAATTTTGTGCCAAAAGTTCATCTACAGCATGGTATTGGTCATTTCTCAATTCTTCAGAAACATCAGGTTGAGAAAGGAACAATTCTAACAAATCATCATTATTATGTTCTTGAAAATCATAGATTTGGTTGATGTTGAAAACAGATTGAACTTATGCCTTATCATTGTATTTATCATCAAGCCATAAATTGTGTACTACTGTTGGTGATTGTGTTGATGGGTAAAGAGTGAGTTGTTTTCTTTTAGTTCCTTGTGAAATGATCATATTACTCGATCTACATCCTATGAATGCATCAGTAGTTGCTAACCATGGTCTACCAAGGATGATAGGGTGTCCTCCTAAATTGGATTTTGGCTAGAGAACTAAAAATTCCACTGGATACTCCCAAGAGTCCAGTGAAACAATTATGTCCTCCAAAATCCCTTTAGGAATCACTTTAGACCTATCAACGAGTTATAGAACAATTGTTGTGTGCTGCAAGTTTGTGAGTTGGAGTGTTTTCATGGTTTCAAGAGTCATCACATTTATTGCAGCCCCAAGGTGAATTAAGGTGTTTGGAATATGTATGTTGTTAATGATTGTAGTGACTCTGGGAATACTAGGATCAACATACTTTTCCATTGAAATGGCGTTTGTCATAAGGCCAGCTAAATGTCCAATAACATGAATGGTTTGTGGACAACTCTTTTCCTAGTAGGCTTTTTGAGGCACAGTTCTTTGATGGCTTTAGTATATATGGGAATGTCTTTTATGGTTTGTAGTAGCGGAATTTTTATATAGACATTCTTTAGCTCATCTAAAACATCAAACTTTGGTATAGATATGGGAAGTTTTGTTTGGACCAATCTGTCTGGAAAAGGTGGTGGATGCAACAGTTGCATTTGTTTATTTTTTATGTCATCATTTTGTTTCCTTTGAATTGGAGTTTCATTTTCATTTTATTCATTTTCTTCTTGTTTATCAGTTATTGGAGATTCTTTGTGAAGTACCTTACCAGACCTCAAATTGATATTTTGCAAGGGTAATGTGGGATATGAGGGTCCCTCATCTACATTGTAAGCTGGTCTCTCTGCTTTGTTATTTGGATTTGGTACAGGTTGAGTAGGGATTTGAGTAGGTCTAGGAGGTTGTTGGTTAGATGGAAGTTGTAATTGTGGTGGATTTATTGGTGGAGGAGTAGGAAATGCTTGTTGAATGGGTTGGGGTTGATGTGGGTAAAAAACTTGCTGTTGAGGATATTGCTGATATGGTTGAGGATATGGCGAATATGGCTGATGATATTGTTGATATGACTGCGAATATGGTTGATATGGTTGAGGATATGGTTGATATTGTTGAGAGTATTGCTGAGATGGTCTCCATTGTTGTTGTGGGTAATTTTGGTGCTGCCATGGCATGGGTACATTCCACGAATTCTGAGCATACATATGATCATGTGCAGGAAATTGCAAATTCTGGTTTGGGAACATACCTTGAGGTGGAGGTCTTGGCTGCCATGGTCTCTTTGCACCCACGAAATACACATTCTCCATATTTGTGTTAGCTGCCACATTACAATTCTACAAAATCTTGACTTTAGAGCAATGAAATATATCATGATTTTCAGTACAAAAGGCACAAACTTGAATGTTTTCTAATGGGAAATCTTTTAAGGCATGTTTCTTCTAGCATTTTGGACAAAATACAACCATCATTTGATCTTCCTCTTCTTGTCTTTTCTTAGATTTAAGAGTGTCAATTTGAGTTCCTAAGGTACTCAATAGATTTGTTTTGAATTCCTCTAACAAATTTCCTATTTCAGCTTGTGTGACACTTGCTGAAGTAGATTTTGTGGCTTTGGATGATATGGTTCTCTTTCCAATTTTGGCTTTGCTCCTAGAATACTTTTCACATAAATCAACAATTTATTCTAAAGGTAAGGTGGAAATATCACCTTTTCCCATCAAATTAAGATCGTCTAAGTATTCCTCTCAAATTCCCTTCAAAAATATTGTTTGAATGAGATCAAGAGTCATGGATCGATGTTTTGATTTTTGTAAATTGTAAGCAAATCGTTCCAAGTACTCCTCTAGATTTTCATCCTGTTGTTGATTCATCCTAAAGATATCATCTTTAGAATCCTTCGCTCTACAATAAGGTTGGTATTTATTTAGGAATATTCTTCTCATGCCATCCCAATCAGGTATTGCATGCTCACAAAGTCCCATGAACCATCTTAGTGCTGATGCCTTTAATGTTGTTGGGAAGAGTCTAAGCCTATGGGCATCATCTGTGTAACCATATGTTCGACATACAATGTCAAACTCAAACAAGAATGAATCTGGGTCTTTTGAAGCCATGCCATAAAAGTTTGGTAACACAGAAGGAGGTATGTTTTTCATTTTTATTTCCTCATCATGATTGTCTTTTGGTTCATGAATAGGAAATTTAAAGGTTGACTCTTCCTCCTCTCTTTGATCTTGTTGTTGTTCAGGAGTGGGTCTTCTTGCTGATCCTCCTCCTTCCTCAGCCATTTTTATAGATTCCTCTGGTGATTTAATTTCTTGTTCAGTGTCACTCATTCCAAAGATTTTTTCTAGAGATTGTTGAGTTATTTTTCTACTTTCTCTTTTTGTAGAAGATTCAGGGAGATGTTTCTTTTGTGATTCATGTGCCAATAGGATTTGTCTCTCAATAAGTGTAAGTCTTTGGCCTGATTTGTGTTTATCCTCTAATTTTTGTATGGTGATTTCCTCAGCTGGTGTTCTGTGTTCAATTTTTCTTAAAGGGTTTGCTCCTGGTGGGTTTGTGTTCATAAGAAAACATGACTTCTAAAATGACAATTAAAATCAAATCTATATTGTGTTTTTGTTTATAATTTTTTTTTTTTTAATATATATATATTTTTTTGAAAGCCTCTAACTGCGCCTCCCCGACAACAGTGCCAAAATGTAGTGGCCAATCTAGGGTGCTAGATTAGACTAGATTTAATATCAACCAAGGTAGATAAACTTAGAGGCACGTGTCTAAAGTCTATAGACATAAAAGGATCCCTAACTAAGTGTCTACTGTGACAGGCTACAACACTCCTTTACAGGAGGTTGAAATATGTTTCCTCTCACCTTAACACTCAGATCACCTAATTTATCTAACTGTCCTAAAGATACAACATATTGCTAGACTGAGTTTTCAACCCTCTTACAAGGATATTATACACAAAAGCTCTTTCCAGCTAACACACTAAGCATTCAGGAAATCAAAAGCATACTGAATTTTAAATGCATGAAAACAGAGTACACAGAGATGCTTTGAAATCTAATGATCGATCAAATCTTTTACAAGATATTGTTCAATGATCTAGCAATCAAATTCTTAAGCTATCACCATGAATATTATTTGCAAGAGTTTCTAATCAAATCGATAAACTCACAGACAAGGAAATAACATCAAACACTATGGACACTTTTCAAGTTCGAAAATGCTATGGAAATGAAACTAACAGTATACCAATCTCCACATAGGGCTCGTCCACGCTTCAATGACACACTTAAGAAACTTCAAGTGATGAGAATGTTAACGCATAAGCACTGTAGGAATAAAACAACGACTATAATTAAGTTCTGAAGATCGAAATCACATATAAGGGCAGTGTTCTGGAACAATACACAGAGATAATAATCGTTCTGGACAATACAATACACAATCTTTATCTACTTGTCTCCTATCCTATTGAATGTACATACATTATGCAAATGTTTCTGCTTTTACAAAAGAGAGATTTTTGTCCTTTCTAATCTAAGCTGATTTCCAAAAGAAAAACGAAATCAGTTTGGGAAACTATGGCTTTTTGCTGCCTTTGTGACCAAAAAGGCTGGGTTTGACCAGCATTGACCATGTATCCAGGAGCGTTAGATTTGCTATTGAATTGATTTTTCACCATGCATGTACATTCCCGATCACGTTCCTATCCATTGTTTTGACTTGCCTGCTATGCCACGTGTCACATCATAAACCATTTACAGGAAGTCATGACATCTTGTAATTTTTGTTGAAAATTTCTAATTTATAACATAAAAATTCACAAATTAAATTTAATGTAAATTAACAACTATAATGCTATTAATTAATCAATTTCGATGGATATGAGGGGTTTATGGGAGAAAAAGATAGACAAATGATGGATTTCTAGAAGAAAAGGATGGCAGTGAAATGGTACCAACAATATGTATGTATATGTATACGGATGTAAATAACACCATGAGCTAAGTTATAAAGCTCCAATAAGCGGCATGAGTTTCATATCATTATGGTTGTTATCTTGTCATGTTGTCATGATGTTTTTCTTTTGAGTAGTTCTTTCATTGTAAATATTGCAACGAGCTAAGTTATAAAGCTCCATGGGTAGTATGTTTGCTTTTAAGTGGTTTTGCTGATTTCATGGCGTGGTTTAACACTAAGGACGGTGTTCCCCAAGGGGGAGGGTTCTGTAACATCCCTCGTGAAAATTTCATGTAATAAAAGTTAATAAAGGCAAAATAAGATCATGGAATAGGGACACTTATTCCAAGCTGAATGTTAGGAAAAAATATCCTAATGGAAATCATTAGATGTGTGTTTTGGCTAAGGAAAATTGGTAAAGGCTAAGGCAAAGGAATTAAAAGGAAAACATGCATTTTTGGCATATTTATTTATGAAAATAAAGGAAAATAGGAGAAAAGTAAGGTGAAAGGTCACAAGTTGCATGTGAGGAGGAAATTGAAGGAAAATAATGGAAAATGAAGAAAACAGATGGTTTGTTAATAAAAAAGCTTCAGAGGATCAGTTGGTAACATTTTTGTCAGTTCGTGTTTGGAGATTTCTCATTATTCTCTCTCTCACTCTCTCACTCTTGGTCACTTCGAGTTTTCTTGGAGCACTCTAGCTTTGGATCAAGGAAGGAAGATAAAGGAAAGGAAAGGAAAACAAGGATTAAGGAAGAAGAAAAGGATAAAGAAGCTTCAACAAGAATACTCGCAAGTAACCTTTTGCATGTGTGATTTCCTAGCTGGTTTTGACATGCATAGCTTTGCATGTTGGTGTATGGTTCTCTTGTTGTTGGTGGCATGGTTTTGGCAGGTTATGACAATGGTTTTTAGTCTAGCCTTTCCTTTTTCCAGATGCCATGGTATGTTGGGATGTTTATCTTGGTTTTGAGATTTGGTTTTCCGAATGGATTTCAAAATCTAGGGCAGAGGTGGTCTCAAGGCTTATTCTCAAAGGCCAAGGAATCCCTTGATTTATTTTGGCAAGATACACGGTAAAGTCTGAGGGAGAAGTCTCAATTTAGGGCCTAGTGATTCGAGTTTTCATTTTGGTAAAGCTCGAGAGACTGGTCCCAGTTTAGGGCCTAGTGATCCTTCAGCGGCTACCCAGAGGTGATACATCGGCTTCCAACAGCTACTCTGGAAATGCCACACCCTTTAACGTACATGTTAATTTTCAAATCCCCATCTTCGAGGTTCAAACAGATGCAAATGCCGTAGATATGGTTAAATATGCTAGAAGGGTATTTTTCTGTTCATGATTTTTCGAGTCGAGAAAAGATTATTTTCGCTCTTCTCAAAGCAGCCCCCCACGTCAAGGACTGGTGGGAAACCTACTGTGAGCAGAAGGATGAAAGTACGGGCCCACTATTTTCAGCCACACCCACTTGGAATTCATTCCGGACTTCCATCAAGTAGCAGTACTACCCTGTCGGAAGCTATAAGGATCAATACATAAAGTGGACCACGCTACGATAGGGGAGGGACCACGATGTGTCGAAGTTTACCAATATTTTCCATACCCTTTGCACAAAGTTTGGTATCAAGGATTCAGAGCAGCATTTGGTACTCAAATACACAAGTACATCCAGGAAGAAATAGAATTCCTAAACATCTCCTCGCTTGGCATGGCATATCGATATGTCGTCAAGGTTGAGAAAAAGTTTAACAGAAGAAGTGAGGCTTTGGATCTGTGAATCCGAAGCAAGGGAAAGGTGCCCCCAAACTATAGAACAAAGGACAAAGCCAAGGCATAGCGGCCCAAGACAACCTGCCAAAGCTGCAAGCAAAGAACAGTGCCACGAATCCGAAAAATGACACGGGAAAGTGGTGTGAGTTCCACAAGAGCTCCACTCACAACACAAGTGAGTGTCGGGCCAAGAAGTCATTGGTGGCCAAGCTAAGGGTTTCAGAATCAAATGCATGTTCCAACTCTGAGTCAGAACTCGACAAGGGTAATGACAAAGGGAAGCGGATTATCAATGCGGAGCCTAATGCCACCATTGCCACCACGAAGATCCAGAAGGAGGAACCTGAAGATCTAGAGGAGGAGGAGCGTCTCTTCCACTCCCAAATGTGGGTAAAGGGCTCCCTACTGTTAGTGCTTGAAATTTTACCTCAGGATGAAAAAGGTAAACTCCAAGGCAACATCAAACCACTGAGCCTCGTAGCTAGCCCTACAGGGCAGGAGAGGGCTCTCTCCGGTCTATCTCGGCAAAGATCTTCTACGGGCAGAGATAACCAATAAATAACACTTATTTTAGGCTAGTAAACTGATAAAAAAGGTTTGATTTGGGATTTTTTAGGGTTTTGGTGGAAAATTGGGGAAAGGCAATTTTGGGTGCGGGGATTGGACACGGTTTTCGCAGGGGGTTCTTTGGGGCGAGGTAGGAGACTGTATTGATGCCTTTGAAAGATTTGGATGGATGAGAATGACTGATGAGGAGCTAAGGAGAGCAAGCAATCACCTTGAATTCTCCTTAAACAGTTGAAAACATTGATATTAAGCAAACTTAAAGGCAGAGCATAGCAACCATGAATTCTACCTTAACACTTCATTTGCCTAATTTGCAGAAGAAAAAGTAAGAAAATGATTCACATAACAAACTTACAAGTACAAAGAGAAACACACCATCAATACATGTAGCCACAGGAATCCCAAAAAGGACTGCAAAACCCTGGTCTTTCTTCCTTTGCCAAAAATGCAGAGATACAATAAATAATACAATAGAAGCTTTCTCCCTCAAGAGTCCAACCATGAAAATGACTAATAAAGTACATAATATAGGCAAGATAACATCTTTCCTTGCCTCTAGGGGTCGAGATCACTATCCTAGGATCTGTTTCAACCAATTCCAAACTGAGCACTAAAATCTAAGCAGTCAAAACAACTTGCCTCTATAAGCTAGGAAACCAATTCATTCATTTAATTTTTGCCTATCTCATGAATGAATCTTCTAGAAGAGATAAATAAGTGTCAAAGTATCATAAAATTACATCTTTTACATCAAGGAGGATCAAAATCCACTCAAAAAAGTCAAACCTAGTCAAAACTGCGTTTTGCTGAGCTGTAGGTGAAAAATTGAGAAAATGTGCTAATGTGTCGCGCCCCAATCCTGAACGCGTCACACGCCTTTGAGCCAACTTGTGAGGCACCTCCAGGAGTCCAAATGAGGCAAAAGTGGGCTTGTTGGAAAGTTCTGGATGTCTACTCTCCAACCCAAGTGGAATTTCTGAATTTGGTGGTCATTTGCCCCTCCAAAATTGCAATCTCCCAAGACTGCTTCCTGTGTGTCAAAAAGGTGGCAGAAGTCATTTTTTGCTTGTTTTTTACCTTCTGGAGGCTCAAAACTTGCTGAAATTTCATGGTAATTTCTGAGCAAGTGTATTTTTGCATGAAAAATCCAAAAATGCTGAGTTTTCCTGAAATGGACCTCCCCAACGAAAGGGTCGCGTGCGGCGCGTGACGCGTTGGGGAAGAAAACCTGTTTTTTGCCCAAAAAATTCACAAACGACCAAAAATGATCAAAAATTTTTGAAATTTGTGCAAAAGGTAAGTCATTTAGCACCATGCTCCTTCAAGGAAGCCTCAGCCAAGATGTGGAGGGGATCGGGCCTTTTTCTTTGTTTTAGTGCCTTGGCCAACCGTGCTTTGAGCACCTTTATTTTTGCCTTACATACGTGCATTCAAGCCCAATAATGATTCTTCATGTGGCAGAGCATGTCCTTATCCTTGTTAGCCTTGGCTAGCAACCTCTCCAAATGAACGTTCACCCGAATAAGCATGGATTCTCGATCTATGGGTATCAAATCACCGGGTCTCCTACGGGCCAATTCCTGGTCTTCACGAATCTTCCGCTGCTCATAAAGCTCGTGCTCATCCTCCAACTGTTTTTTGCGCTGCTCTAAATAGTTAATTACCCATTTTTCCATCTGCAATTTCTTGTGCAGCGACTCATTTTCGGTCCTTTGCTCTCGGATGATCTCCTTGAGCTTTGAGGCAGGGGAGCTATCCTCAATATCAATGATGTCAATATCTGGATCACATGAAAATCCTTCCTCAATCCTGGGCTGCTTGCCCCTCTCTGATACCTGTGCTACTGTCGGAAGCGAGGCCCCTTCCACCTGGTGTGGAGATAACACTTGCGGTGCTGATGAAGAAGGCGAGACCCCTTCCACCTAATGTGGAGAAAATACTCGCCTAGCTGCTGCAAATAAGCCCCTGTGGCCTCTCTGATAAGTGACCAATGGAAGAGAACTGACATGTCTAGTCTCAGGAATATCATGCTATTGTGATGGTCCTCCCTCCTCATGAACAATCTCAAGATGTGGTGGTGTCCTTGTGAAGAACTCTCGAGAGATGAACTTCTCCCATGGGATGCCATGCTGAGCCAACTGATGCATGACCGCAAGCTGAATCAAACCATAATGATAGAGGCTTCCTATGTTGTTGTGTTGGACTCTTCCTCTGCACCAATGGCACCATCCTTTCAATATTCCGGCATATGAAAAATGGTATGTTCATCATCCATACCCGTGTGAAATGCATCAACACGCGAATATGGTAGAAAAACAAACGTGAAAATCTACCCTCACATGTGAAATAGCGCATGATGAGCTTCATCAAGGGAACATACTCATCCTTCAAAAATCTGAAATGAAATACACCAGTCATGTACCTCATATATTGAGGTTTAATGTAAGGTTCATACTGAACTCTGTCCAATAGTTTGCGCTTGTTCCACTCTTCTCCAACATTAGGAATCCTTGTTGCTTAAGAAACCGTCTCAGGTGTCAATGTAAAATCCACCCCTGCAAGATTTACATGCCCATCATGCAAATGCAAAACAAACAAGCGGACCAATTCCCTGTGAAGCTGAATTTGAGAAATCCTCTCACAAAATTCATAACATGAGAAGTAGCGGAAACACGTGACTGCAAGTGGACAATCCTGCAAATAGGTCAAAGTGGTGGGCTCCTCTCTCACATGGTGACCAGGCTTACCACCCCTCCTCCTTTGTACCTCAGCCTCTGAATTTGACTCATGTTCATCACTTTTCTCATAGTCGGTTTCAGTTTCTGACATGGTTTCAGGAGCAAAGTGGCTGAAATGTACTGCTGCTTCTGCTTTAAAATTTGTTGTTTTAACTGTTTTGAAATGTTGTTTCAAGGGGACAAGTAGCACAAGGGAAATGTTAGGGAAGGGAGATTTGGAAGAGAAATTGAGGAAAACATATGAAACAGGGAGTTTAGGGGAAGAATTATGACATTTACATCATCATACAATTTCATTTGCAAGGATGTTATGGGAGGTAGGGTTTAGGGTTTGATTTTTGATTTCTTAATATTTTTGGTAGGGAAATTAAATAACAGTTTTAAGGGAGTAAAAAATGGGAGGTGGGAAAATGTAGGAACAATAGGAATGAAAATGAATACCTTAAAACAACAAAACAAACCCTAGAAACTTTGACATTTTCAAGCAAAAGCACATGGAGTCTTTACTTGCAAATGAAGGCTTTGAAAATATGATCATGATCTTCTTCAAGCTTTAGTAAACCATAATTTACATGATTGAAGGCCTACTTGACAAGCTTGAGGAGATTTAGGGTCTTATTGAAGTTTATAACCAATTGCTGTAGGTGAGCTTCCTGAGAGGTCGCGTGCAGGACTTGAGAGGTCGCACACTCCCAAGAGGTCGCGCCCTTGTATTTTTCTAACTGCTGGAACCCCCTGGAGAGGTCGCGCCCACCCAAGAGGTCACGTGCTTTTGCAGGAGGCTTTTGGAGGCCTTCCCGGTGTCAGAATTGGGTGCAGGATAGCTCGTTGGAAATTTATTTCTGTCTAATTTCCAACCCAACTGGAATTTTTCCATTTGAACTTGATTTTCCCTGTCAAAAATCAAATCTCCCAAGACTGGTCAAAAAGTGCCAAATGAGGCTGCCTCAAGGAAGAATGTTGTTGCAGTCAATTTTTGAATGCCTTCCTCAACCCCACATTGAGCTCATGATAGCTCATTGGAAAGAGATTTATGTCTAGTTATCATTTAACCCATCAAGAAAATCATTTGGCCAACCAAGCCAGGAGAAAACTTGATTTTCCCAAGGTCACTTTAGAGGTGTCTTTGATTCTCCTGAGGCAACGATATTCTTGATATTTCTCTCAAACCATGACACCTGTACAAAAAGTGAAGGAGGTTTTTCTTCTTTGGCATGTTGTGGACAAAAAATTCTCTCAGTTTCCCAAAATTCATCTTTGATTTCTCTAAAACATATTTTGAGTGAAACTCATCCCGATGTGTGAAACAAGGAATTTTGCCGAAATGAAGCGAAATGAAGGGGATAAGGGGCTTCTAAATTCTTGGGGAAATTTTTTGAAGTAGGGAGGGATGACAGGAAGCAGGGGAAAGTAGAATATCAGAGATTGAGTGAGGGGAAGGGGTCCAAAAGGGAAAAACACAGGCCCAACCTATAAAATTGCTAGGTTGTAGTTAGAAACTAGGGTTTGTGCGAAAATGAGGAATTTTGGGGATCTCAGTGATGGGAAGTGTTTGATAAGGTATATGAAATATAGAGGAAGGTGTATGAACATCTGGATATAAGTTTTACTAATGATTTTACCATCCAAGAGAAATTAGCTTTCAAAACCCTGGGAGAGGGAAATGACCTTGCCTAGGTGCAACTGAAGCATGAACAAGGTGTAAAATGACTCATTAGACACTTAGATGATAATGAAAACCCTATTAATGATGATAGACTCAGCTGAATAGTGACATAGATTTTCATTTGGGAAACTTTGAAAAGAGTGAGAGCAAACCCTATACCTAATGCCTAGTAACCAAATTTTGCTTGAAGACTCACTGAAATGACAAAATTTGACCTTGACACTTCACAATCACTTTGTAAGAGCATATTTGATCACTGGAGGAAGGCTAGAAAGACTTACACTAACACAAGGCATGAGGGGTAATGAATGACAAGACCCTTCTTTCAGATTATGGCATGCCCCTAGTAGAATGCAACTAAGTGAATCGAGCGAGACACCTAAAAAATGAAATGCAAAAGAGAAATTTTGATCGCTGACGGAGGGCTAACAAGACCGACTCTAACATTTGGTATAGTCATACCCTCTATAGAGGACGTCAAACTCAAAGAGGAAAGCATCAATATCCTCTGTGATCATCCCATGGAAATTTGGGATGCTCTGCATAGGAATAGCCTTCATGGGAGCATTGGCCACCTCGTTGACTATGGGGTATTCTAATGTTAAGGTTTGACCTTGAAGTGGCTGATCTGCAATTTGGTCCAATATGTGCCAATAATATTTGGGGACTTCAAGGAGTGCTTCTGAGGTAAGAAGAGAGTTAGAAACCCGAGCTAGCTTTGCAGCATTACCTAGGTCTAGGATCTCAAGAGATCCTTGTTTAGATAGTTGTAGTTCTGCCTTAGCAGCCCCATTAGTTTCTCCTTTTCCTTCTCTTAGGTTACAAGATTTTCCCTCTTGTAGAGGATTAGAGTGTAAACTTATTGTAGCTTGAAGACTCTGTTCCAATCCCCCTGTTAGAAAATTATATATTAGAGAGAAATGGAATACATAAAATATTGCAGAAATATAAACATAGAAAATGCATAAAACAAGAAAGACACAGATATATATGGTTCACCTAGCTTGGGCTACATCCATAGAGAAATAGCTACTCCTTCCTTTTATATTATCCAACAAACTAAAATGATACAATCTACAGAAGATTCACTATAATTCCCTCTTTGCTCTCAATCTCCTCTCTCTTCCTCACTCAAAATATAGATCTACATAGGTGCAATACAATTTCCTCATATATAGCGAGGGGTTGCCTTCTAGGGAAAAAACACCCTAAATTAAACATAACTTATACCGTCAGATCTCTGCCTAATGAATGGCCTAGATTGACTGTGAAATTACAACATTTTACAAGGAAATTTTGACATCTATTTTTAGCTTCGAGTGCGCTACCCTTGATCCAGCGTCACGGGGGGCCTCCCAAAGGTCACAGCCGCCCCCTTGGACCCCCTCGCAGCAAATATTTCAGGGGCAGTGTTGCCACCCCATTACGAACTGGGTTCCAATGCAGCGATACCTTTGAATACAAAAGATAATCAGGCTCCACACCCAACAATCTCCCACTTGGAGACTGATTATAGCAATTCCACTGTTGCTTCATTTGCTGGACAATAACTCCACTTTGGACTTGTTTTTTTCTCATCTTCTTCATCATACTTGAAGACTAACTGAAACTGAGTAGATTCTTAGTCTCTCCCTAGTTACAACTTTTGTTAACATATCTACAGGATTATGGCTAGTGTGTATCTTTTCCAGCTTCAACTGTCCATCTTCCAATGTTGATCATATGAAGTGGTACTTGAGATGTATATTTTTATTCTTGGAATGAAATGCAAAGTTCTTTGCAAGATGTATGGCACTCTGGCTGTCACTGTGAAACCTTCCCAACTCCTACTTCCTACCAATTCATCTAAAAACCTTTTTAACCAAATCATTTCTTTACTAGCCTCTCTAGCAGCAACATACTTTGCTTCTGTTGTTGAGAGTGCAACAACACTTTGTAGTTTTGAGACCCAACTAATAGTTTTTCCACCTACAGTAAACACATACCCTGTGGTTCTCCTCCTATTATCTCTATCACCCACCATATATGCATCAACATATCCCTATAGAGAAATGTTTGAACCACCAAAGCATAATTCTTGATTTGTGGTACCTCTCAAATACCTGAGAATCCACTTCACTGCCATCAAATGTTCTTTCCCTGGATTGTTCATGTACCTACTCACAACTCGCACTACATGTGCAATATCAAGCCTTGTGCAAACCATTGCATACATTAAGCTTCCAAATGTTGATGCATATGGAACTTTAGACATATGAGCCATTTCTTCCTGAGTCTTGGGACACTCCTCCTTACTTAATTTGAAATGGCTAGGCAAAGGTAGAATAACTGGTTTTTCATTCTGCATATTAAACCTTTTCCACAACTTTTCTATGTACTCACTTTGAGACAATGTTAATTTATGATTCTTCTTGTCTCTAGTTATTCTCATACCAAGGATTTGTTTTGTAGCACCCAAATCCTTCATTGCAAATGAGTTCGCCAATTTTCTTTTGAGCACATTCATTTCCTACATGTTAGAACCTACAAAAAGCATGTCATCTACATACAATAACAATATAATATAGCTTCCATCATTTTACCTTTTGAGATAAACAAAATGATCAGAGTGACATCTAGTATAACCTTGTTTAGACATAAACCTGTCAAATTTTATATGCAACTACCTTGGAGCCTGTTTTAAGCCATACAAGCTCTTCTTCAACCTGCACATTAGTTTATCCTTCCATTTTACCTCATATCCTTGTGGTTGTTGCATATATATCTCTTCCTCCAAATCCCCATGGAGAAAGGTTGCCTTTACATCTAATTTCTCAAGATGCAAACCTTCAGCTACTACTAGACTTAAAATAGTTCTGATTGAAGTCATTTTCCCAACATGAGAAAATATCTCATCAAAGTCTATACCCTTTTTTCTATGCAAACCCTTTCACCACAAGTCTAGCTTTATACCTTTTTCTACCTCCATCTTCTTCCTTCAACTTATAGACCCATTTATTCTGCAATTTTGTTTTACCTACAGGAAGCCTGACTAAGTCTCAAGTCTGGTCATGTGCTACGGAGTCCATCACTTCCTTCATGGCTTGCTTCCACTTCTTCCTGGTTTCTACCTGCACTACTTATTCATAACATTCTGGTTCGTCAGAATTAGTCAACACTACATAATATAATGAAGGAGAGTATCATTCAAGTGGTCTACTTATCCTAGTATATCTTCTAACACCACTTTCAGGTGTTTGAGGTGCTTGTTGCTATTGTGGCTATTGTTCTGGCCATTGATCATTGTGATTTTTAGGCACCATCACTTTTTCTATGATCTCTTCAAGAATTGTGTACTCTTTTTTTTCTTTTTTCATGTTTCTTTTCTTACAGCTGATCCTTATACAAAACCTTTTCATTGAATATGAAATCTATGCTCCTAATGATTTTGTGTTTTTCCTAATCATAAAAGAGATAACCAAAATCATTATCACCATATCTAATAAAGGTACATTTCTTTCATTTTTCCTCAAGCTTTGTTCTATTTTCTTTATTGATGTGGACAAAGTCTTCAGAACCAAAAGTTTTTAAAAATGAGTAGTTTACCCTTTTACTTGTCCATGCCTCCTGTTATCACCAAAATAGGTCCCTGATAGGCTGTTGATCATACTATCTTAGTGTAACTATTTCAAACCAATCTTTTAGCTAAGGCTTAGCCTCCTCAGCCTGAGAGGGATCTCTCAAAGGATTAATGATATTGATTGATGATAATATAGATGGCTAACTCTATCTTGGGTTTGTGTGTTTGTATGTTGAAAAGATGAAGGCTTCTAACATTGGGCTATGGAGTCAACAAGTCAATAAATTCAGTGGCAAGGTTTCTTGACATGAAAGCTGAGGCAAATGGGGTTTTCAAACAAAGATAATCCACTTAAGGAAATAGGTCATCACAATAATTGCATTACTAAGGGAAGTCAGAGCATAGGATTATGAATTCTAAGTAATAGTAATGAAATCTACTGCTAATAGTTCAAAGGTGATTTACTCACAAGATTATGGAAAGACACATTCATCTCATTACTAAAGGAATTTAGAGCATAAGATTATGAATTCTGAGTAATAGAAATGAGTTCTATTTCTCAACACAGTCATTCCATCACTAAAAGAAATCAGAGCACATGGTTGTGAATTCTGAACAATAACAATGTAATCTAGTGCTGGTGGTTCAAATATAAAACACAGTCATCTTATTGTTAAAGGAATTCAGGGCATTAGATTATGAATTCTGAGTATTAACAATAATATCTACTGCAAGTTATGAAAATAACATATAGATCAAGAAAGGATTAACTCCATGAGAACTCAGATATGTTCAAGAAAACCTCTCTGCATTACTGATTATAGTTCATAGCATAAAGCAGCAGCTGAGCCAAAAAGTCTCCAACCCTTTGCTAATTCAACCTATTGCTCTATATAAATCATTTAAAATTATGATTCCATCATCCATCATCAAGAGAATTCGAATTTTCCATCAGTGACACCTATTATAACCATTAATTAGAACTAGCTGTTAACTAGGAGTGCTAGTGACCTAACACAACTAGGAGTGTAACTCCTTATCATGATTACAAAAACCTTATCTAATAATTTAAAGCATTATTTGACAACTTGCAACCTCAAGAAGTCGAATTTGATGAATCCTCCCACGTGGTCATCTGACTGCTGAAGACAAACCCTAGAAATTAGGGAACATGTTTCCCTGTTTTTAGGTTTAGGATCCCTGAACATGGCACGTGGAAAAAAGCCTTTATCTCCTCATCCATGACACATTTTTTGAAACTGAAGGAGGTTTTTGTATCCCACGATGTATAGAACAAAAACCTCTCTTGGTTTTTTAAACTACTTCTCCAGCTGTCCAACATCCATCCTTGAAAAACACGTGTCAAACAGGAAAAATCCATTCTCTGAATTTTGGGTTTCAAAGAAAGCTTATTATCTCCCAACTGAAACCACTTATGAAGAAAGTGAGATAGGTTATTTTATCTAGAGATTTTATTAAGATAAAACTCCTTCATAATTCCAAAATACCTTTTCTTGTGACCAGAAACGCATCTTGAAAAATACTGCTAAAACCAAAAGACCAAGCTTGACTTTCAGCAGTTTCGTAGCGCAAGTTTAACCATAAATTCCTCCCACCCCAGAATGAATTTGAAGAAATGGAAAGAGGTTTTTATAGTTAAGCATGTTAGGAATAAAAGCCTCTTTCATTTTTCAAAATTGAGTTCTCAGTGGCTCAGGAAACCTTCTGGAAGTTAACTAGTAAAAAAACAAATTCTGCTGAAACAGGTCGCTTCAGGGGTTTCGTAGCGCACTACGAAAACTCCTAGTTCAGTGATTTCGTAGCGCAAAACTCGTTTTTTACACTGTCTGCGTTACGAAAACACATAGAGTGAGTTTTTCACTATGAAAACCTTGACACAAGTTTGACACATGGAATTTTAGGTGATGTGGGACCAGTGATGGGCAAGAACGGAGTGTTGACCCTATTTGACTATATCAACAAGACTCTTTTATAGATCTTAGACACGAAAACAACCATGGAAAGACTAGACCAAGACTAACATGAATCCTTTGGAATCAAACTAATATCAAAACACATGGTGAGGCTTTTAGGACATGGAATGAGGTTGTCAAACTTTATTTGAAGATGGACATGAGACTCTAACCTTATGACTTAGACTCTAAAACATAAAAATGACTTGACCATGACTTGACCATGACATATAAAAGAATTGAGAAACCATGTAAGTTGTCCAAATTTTTTAAGGAATTTTTAGAGTGATAACAGTGGCTGCACTAGGGATAGTGTGCCCTTGTGGTACATTAAGAACCTGTAGCTCCAGTGCCGCTATCCATCCTCTAGAAGAAAACTTTGAACTTCTGCCCAATTTGCTCCTCAAGCCTTTAATGATTTTTGAATGAATAATTCCAACTGCACCTACTGAAACAGATGCTTAGTCAACCTACTCTGAGCTTATTTTCACATTCGTACCTACCCTATCGTCTGCAATCTCCACTTGTAGCTGAAGGAACATGAAACTTCCAATAAAGCCAATCATCGATCTGATCTGACACTTGAATCTATTGACTGTGCTTGAAGCAAAAATAAACCAGATATTGAAATAACAAAGGCAGCATGAGGTGTAACTGTTCTTCAAGATGAAAATATAACTGGAAGCCTAAACAATAAATCTTTTCCATGTAGTTAGCTATAGGGTCAAAAAACACATGGTTAGTTTGATGATTCTCATAGCATCTTGTTACTTCTAACAACTGATCTTTAGTCAGACAACCTTTATTTGATATGCTATCCAACTGCTTTTATAAATATCATTCTTTGATGCAAGCTACTGCAAGGAATTACAAAAATGATCAACCGTTTCCTCTACCTGAGGGTTATAAGAATTTTCTTCCAGTATTTCTTCTTGTTGTGTGTAATCATTTTCATCTTCATTATGATTCGAAGATTGAGAAGACTGCTGCATCTCTACATCAATATTAGAGGATTGAACATGGTTTTCATAACTAAACCCCTACAGATTTTCATGTTGCATTTCACGGGATGTTATACTTTCTTCTTGGAGTTGAAATGCATTGTTATGAAGAGCCTCTAAAATTTCTTCATCTATAAATTCATCATCATCATAACAATCCTCCAAGTACTGAATAAGACTTAAAGAATGTCTACAACAATATTTGAGCAACAATAAGGAAGGATGACATTCTTTATACATCTCACAGAATTCATCATGAAAACTAGCAAGCGAATATATTGAACCATTTTCCAAGCTTTTATACCAAGACCATGCTTTTCCTTCTAAAGTGGTCATAAACATCCTCATGAGACAATCCTCAGGGAAGTGAACCTTAAGACTGGGTACATGCATATGAAACCTAACCAAATAAAGAGCAGTATTGTCTTTTTTTTCATCTTTGAATATTGGAAGATACTCTAACCAATCAACCTTTGGCATAGGATTTGGAAAACTAGGGATATGAGACTGATTCATAGGAGCATACATGGCATTCATTCTTGCAGTGGAACTCATCTTGAAACTTCATCAAGCTACTGATCTTCTAGCAGTGGAGTCACCTTCAAATTTCTTATTCGATGTATGAAGTCGCCAAGGTAGATTTGCAGCCTCAAAAAGATGTCTGAGCTCCTGCTACCTTCAGAAGTTCAGCCTCTTGATTTCGAGAAAGAATAAGCTTCAGGCTCCAGGCAGATGCACCAAAATGTTATCACCAAAATAGGTCCCTGATAGGCTGCGAATCAAACTATCTTAGTGTAACTATTTCAAACCAATCTTTTAGCTAAGGCTTAGCCTCCTCAGCCTGAGAGGGATCTCTCAAAGGATTAATGATATTGATTGATGATAATATAGATGGCTAACTCTATCTTGGGTTTGTGTGTTTGTAGGTTGAAAAGATGAAGGCTTGCTACCATTGGGCTATGGAGTCAACAAGTCAATAAATTCAGTGGAAAGGTTTCTTGACATGAAAGCTGAGGCAAATGGGGTTTTCAAACAAAGATAATTCACTTAAGGAAATAGGGCATCACAATAATTCCATTACTAAAGGAAGTCAGAGCATAGGATTATGAATTCTGAGTAATAGTAATGAAATCTACTGCTGATAGTTCAAAGGTGATTTACTCACAAGATTATGGAAAGACACATTCATCTCATTACTAAAGGAAGTCAGAGCATAAGATTATGAATTATGAGTAATAGCAATGAGATCTATTGCTTAACACAATCATTCCATCACTAAAAGAAATCAGAGCACATGGTTGTGAATTCTGAACAATAATAGTGCTGGTGGTTCAAATATAAAACACAGTCATCTTATTGTTAAAGGAAGTCAGAGCATTAGATATGAATTCTAAGTATTAACAATAAGATCTACTGCAAGTTATCAAAATAACATATAGATCAAGAAAAGATTAACTCCATGAGAACTCAGATCTGTTCAAGAAAACCTCTCTGCATTACTGATTGTAGCTCATAGCATAAAGCAGCAGTTGAGCCAAATAGTCTCCAACCCTTTTCTAATTCGACCTCATGCTCTATATAAAGCATTTACAAATAGGATTCCATCATCCGTCAACAAGAGAATTCGAATTTGCCATCAGTGACACCTATTCTAACCATAAAACAAACTATTAAATGCAAATGACACCTAACTAGGAATCCTAGAGACCTAAAACAATTAGGAGTCTAACTCCTCATTATGATCAAAACAACCTTATCTAAACATTTAACACATTATTTGACACCTACAACTCCATGATATCGAACTTGATGAGGCCTCCCACGTGGTCACCCAACTGCTGATGACAAACCCTAGAAATTAGGGAACATGTCTCCCTGTTTTTTAGGTTTATATCCTTGAACATTGCAGAGCCTTTATCTCTTCATCCATGCCATATTTTACGAAACTGAAGGAGGTTTTTCTAGCCCATGTTGTCCAGAACAAAAACCTCTCCTGGTTTTTTAAAAAATTTCTCCAGCTGTCCGGAAACTGTCCTTGAAAAACACGTGGCAAGCAGGAGATGAAAAACTGCACCTACAGCAGTTTCGTAGCCCAAATTTGGTCACCTGTTTCTCCCAGATCAGAATGAATTTGAGGAAACTGAAAGAGGTTTTTGTAGCTTGATATGTTAGGAATAAAATCCTCTTTCAGTTTTCAAAATTAAGTTTTCATCTGCTCAGAAACCCTTCTGGAAATGTACTAGTAAACGCAGAAAACAGAGTTTTTTCTGCTAAAACAGGCTGCTACAGGGGTTTCGTAGCGCGCTACGAAAACTCCTAGTTCAGTGATTTCAAAGCTAGTTTGACAATTTCTCCAAATTAATGTGAGATATGACTTCCAAACTCATGGTGAGGCTTCTGGGGCATGGAATGAGGCTGTCAGACTTTGATGGAAAAGAGATATGACCTTGAAACACTTCTAACCTTATGACCTAACTCTAAAGCATAAAATGACCTAGAGACCCTTTAACACCATGACTAAAAGAAGGGTTTGTAAATGAGAATGAAACTAATTGTGATGAGCTGACTCAAAACTTATAAGACTATGATTAGAAACAAGGCAACTTACCAAAGCTTAGAGACAAAGATTTTAGGGTGATAACAGTGGCTCCACTAGGGATAGTGTGCCCTTGTGGTACACTAAGAACATGCAGATCCAGTGCCACTATCCATCCTCTGGAATAAAACTCTAAACCTCTGCCCAATTTTCTCCCCAAGCCTTCGATGATTTCTGAATGAAGAATTCAAACTGCACCTACTGAAACAGATGCTCAGTCAACCTACCCTGAGCTTATTTGCACATTCCTACCTACCCTATCAGCTGCATTCTCCAATTGTAGCTCAAGGAACATGAAACTTCCAATGAAGCCAATCATCAATCTGATCTGACATTTGAGTCCTTTGGTTGCATCGGAGTTCAGAGCTACAATGATATTGTGATGACCGCTGCCACTGGAATTGTCTCTGGTCTTTATAAGTAAACTGAAAAACCGGAGTGAAAAATTCTTCCATGTAATCAGCTATAGGATCCCAGAATACATTATCAGCTTGACGATTCTTGTGACTTTCTGGCTCTGCAAACTGATCTTCAACCACAGCATTCAGTTCCTCAAACGTGAAAGAGAAAGGAAGCAACATTCTTTCCTTGTGTTCTGTCACAGAAAGCTTCTGAAAATAATGATCATGATTATGAAAACTATATGCTTGAATTTGACCTTCTAGACCTTCAATATCTTTCTCAATGTCCTTAGCAACTTCATCCAAAAATTTCATCTTATCTTCTGACTTGCACTCAAAGGACTTAAGATACGAGGACAGGGACAAAGAAAAACTTTGACCTATTTCTTCATTAATATGATCATTATTCCATTGTTTGAAACCTTGAACTGAAAGAGAACTTGCCAACACTCCTGACCTATCTATCCATTCGTCCAAAAACATACACCAAAAGTCTTCAAATGACTTAATGGATTTGGCAGGAAAACTTTCAATCCATTGTTTGCATTTCCCTTGAAAAGAATCATAGAATAACATAATGCAAACGTCCTCATGTTTAACTCTAAGAAGCTTAACAAAATGACAAAAGTCTAATATATGCTTCCACGTTAAACTCAAGTCTTCTCCATTGAATTTTGGACCATTCCTTAGAAAATATGCATCCTTGGGAAAATGATTTGGGAAACCATGAATTCCTGAGAAATCTATGCATGCATACCTTGAACTAAGAATGGCAGCTTCTGGGCCCTTCATAACTCCAGTGGAATCACCATGAATGTATGAACTTTGAATTCTTCAACAATGGAGTCGCCAAGGTAGATTTGCAGCCTCAAAAATTCCTCTGAGCTCTTGCTACCTTCA